>JAQZBX010021363.1:0-32337 GCA_029593785.1 Cabassous unicinctus
GCCTATTCAAGCGAAGAATCCTTTTTCCTATGATTGGAATCCTTATATTCCTGTCTTTCTTCAGTGAATGGTTATAATTACGCATATGGGAAATTAGAGTATTTGCCATGGTAATTATTCACTCCTCTAAAATAGGAGAATAATTATAATGTCAACAAAAGACTGTACAAGGTACTACTGGAGCTTTCATTTTAACTCCGTCAGAGAGATGGCTTCTGGGACCTCAGCAATTACTATTAACTTCTGACAGATGTGTTTTACTCATTCAGAAACACACTAGAATACCTTCATACTTCCAATTTCACTGTGGAAAACTCTCTCTGAATATTTTTTTAAACAAGGCCCTGAGAAATTCAGTATCAGTTTTACATAACCAGCCGCAGTTTCCATCATTTTATGATATCAGACGCTATTAGAAACCTGAAATTTTAGAACAACATGATTTTTCACAGTTTGCCTTATCCTTGTTAGCAAATGCAAACTTTCACATTTTATCATTCCATTAAAAGGTCAAATGGAATAGTTAAAGGATCAATGTGGAACTAATCACAAGCTTTGGTTCCATGCTTTAGTATTTCATTTCAGACAATTACCAAAGTTAGAAGAAATTGAAAATAGTACATCTTGAATAATGACAGTGTGTTATTTCTGGGAGTAAAGTTAAACAGAAATGCCATTTTATAGGGAAATCATTAAAGACCTATAAATGAGCTGAATGAGCATAGTTAATGTAGAGAGAGGGAAAATGCATATTCTTAAGAGGCAGATCTGAAGGCATTTTTTAAAAGTATCCTTACCCCTTGGTTGATCACATGAAAGGTGGAGAACATCAAGATAGACCATCTCAGACACTGAAAGGTGGCCGATCATCTCAAGAAGAAGCAAAGACACCCCACGCAGTGCAAATATGATTTACATACGAAAAATAGGCCAATGTGGATGACAGCCACTAATCAATATTTGTCTGACCGGTGGGTGGCTGAGGATAGAAATGCTGAGAGCGGAATCGCCTACCCCCTGCCTGCAGGTCAGGTGTGTACGTGGTGAATGAGTGTCAGAAACAGTTGTTCTCCCTGCTTTATCTCCCCACTTTCCCCAGTAGTTTCCACTCCTGCTGAACGTTTAGCCCTCTTGCAGTTGGAAGCGGTCTCTCCTGGATGGCCTCGTCAGACTCCAATGAACACCAGGGCGAGAGCTAGAATTCCTTATGGGCCCATTACCATAATAACTTTCTCCTTCTAGCAGTCTTATAATCAAAGGGAAATGGCAGTTTTTAGACTCAGAAAAGTGCTTTAGATCACCAAGTCCGACTGAGATCCTAAAAGACGCTAACTGTCCAAGGTCATCCAGCCTGTCCTAAATCGCTGCCCATGTTCACAGAGGAGATCAAACCTCCTCTTCAAAGGCTCCGTTTCCTAGCAGTACAGAGAAGGGCAGATAGTCAAATGACTTGGTGGATATTTGCATCTGGACCAGTGGGATTCATACATAAATCTTGTATCTGCATTTTAGAAGCTCCTTTCCTTTGCAATATAAACCTTGAGATACAAGCTCAAATTTAAACCCCTGCAAGAAGATGGAAAGGCAATTGGCAAGATCATAAAACATTTTAATCATTAGCATGTTAGGATCATCAGAAGGCCTCCAAGAAGAGGTGGCCTCCTTCTTAAGGAAGTAACAGTGTTAAAAGTTAAGGTTTCACCAGGCCTCATATGTAATAAAATGGGGACCTTTCACTTTATTGGCACACTGCTCCCTAAGCACATGTTTTTACATAGGCTAGGTCTCCCAAGGAGATTAGGCCAAAGAATCAGACTCAACACGTACAAAGAAAACTGTTCCAATTCAGTTAGAGTTAACTGCCGTCAACGTAACCGTTGGCAAGCAGAACAGGTGTGCCTTCACACAGGTGTGCCCTCACACAGGTGTGCCATTCATCTGCCCACATGTGTAGAGCAGCCACTCAAATCTCTTAGGCCAGAAGGATTACAAAGGGCCCACACATTTTTAAGTACATCGAACACTATTTAGAGCAGGGGTTCTTAACAAGGAGTCCATGAGCTTGAATAGAAATTCAAAAAAACACTATTCTTGTGGGGAGGTGTTGGTGCGGGTGTGATCTATTTATTAAATAATACACAGTACAGTGTGGACTTGGTAAGGGGTCCGTGGTTTTCACCTGACTGGCAGAGGGGTCCGTGGAACAAAAAGGGTTAAGAACCCCTATTTAGAGAATAAGTAAAAGTACTACCACTACTATAACACAGGGGCTCAGCGACTATTTTACTTTTTTCTGTAAAAAGGATCCATCTGCCTAGTCACATCTGCATTAGGCATGGCCAGTGCCAGCAGCACACTGAGGTAAAGGATGAGTAAACATGCATACTATGTAAATGTCATCTCCTAATGCACAGAGAGGATCCAAAAGTAACCGGGATGGTTTCAGGACAAATCAGGTGAATGAAAATAAGAGAGAAACAAAACAAAGCAAGAATATCCCAGTCTCACAAATAATAGTAAGAGTGATGAGGATGAGGCCCCCCGACAAGAGGTCTAAGAACTCTTCATGCAGCATCATTGAATTCTCACAACAACCCTTGACCACAAGCACTAATTTCTAACCCAGCTTTTAATATGGTGAAGCTCAGGCCACAGTAAGTAAACAGCAGAGCCAGGGTTTGAGCCCAGGCAGCCACTCGCAGCCTCCCCTGACAGGTGTGAATTCAACTTTGACTTCCACCACTGAACCAACAGTTGTTTCAATCCTCTCCCTTTCCAGGACCTTGTTAGGTATTATAAAAGGATTTCAGAGTTGATCTTAAAAAAGAGAGAGAGATTTGATCTTTGCCATTAAGAATATTATAATATGGTTAGACCAAGATTATCATATATGAAACAATTAGCTGGAAAGGCACAACTGTCTAGACCAGGAGTTGGCGAACTTTTCTGTATAGTAAGTTAGTGGATATTGTAGGTTTTGTGGGCCATACAGTGTCTGAAGCAGCTACTCCGTTCTGCCCTGTAGTGCAAAAGAAGGCATGGGCATTGTGGAAACAAATGGGCCTGGCTACATTCCAGTAAAACTATTTACAAGAACAGGTTAGGAGGTTGCCGGCACAGTTTGCAGACCCTTAAATCTAGATTACCAGTTGACGCCTCAAAAAAGGAATCAATTCTGACTATGCATTTTTCAGGGGGTGGTATTTCTTTTATCCAAAATTCACAAGTTCTCCAAATGCCATGAGATTTGGGAAACATGTTAATAAATAAAAAAACAATTGATACCCCTTGCCTCAAATTTAATGAAAGTATAGCCACCGATGACAATGAAAGAACGGGTTTGCATTTTCCAGAAAGGATGAACCTTTCGGCAGCTCTGGAAATGTAACATTTGTGCTAGGCCTTAGAAACAAATCATTGATCTATCCCCATGTGATTACATCTCCATGATAAAGTACTGGTTTTGTGTTATACAGAGAACTACATCTTATCCTGTGGGATTACACCATTTGCCAGTGTCTCTTCTTATTCTCAATTAGGAATAGATACTTCCTCTGCTGGAAGGAGAACAAAGTCTGTAGTCATTTGCTGCCAGTGCTGGTTAGTGTTAGAAATTATTCAAGGTACTTTAATTCAACAGCAATTTACAAAGGGCCTACTTCATGTCAAACTAATCTCAACATTAGATGATTTTGAGTATTAGTCATAATGTATGTACAGATTAATGATTATTTAGTCATGCAGATAAAAATTGTATTGTTCTTTAATACTCCAAGAGCCGAAGAGATTTAAAGTTGAGAGGAGTTGAGACCTTTAAATGCTTTTCTATCATATTTTCTCAGATGCTGAAATAAATGTTTAAGCTTAACCACTCATTAAAAACTACTTAGGGTATACAGGAGGATCCTTTAGTGAGCTTATTACAGGTTGTAGTGAAACAATTCTACCTCCATCTATCAAAAGTTTTATATTCACTATGTGCTAAATCAGTTAATTTTCCTGCATAGCCAAATAGTTCAGTCTACTACCTCCCAACATGTGAACTGGCTTAGGAGAGGGAGAGTAAGCTTGCAATCTAGAATTTTTGTAGCCCTTGGGTCATTTTTACTGATAATTTAACTCCCCAGATTGTGCATTTTGCTCATGTTTTAAAGACCTCAAAATTTCAGACCTCCTTTTTTCTGCTGCTCAATTGATCGCCGTTAAACTAAATGTTTTTCACTGTGTAATCAATACTTTCTTATGAAAATAAACCCAGGCATTGACAAACAACTCTGCAGCATCTTGCAGCTTTCCTGAGAGTGGACAGCATGAAAAACTACTACCCCTCAAGAATTAAAAAAGATCACATTGCTTATTACAGTTTTTACAAGCTCCTTACTGCTGAATCATTCCACTGTAACAAGACTTGATTAAATTAGACAGCTATTGAATTGCAGGCTTTCTGAGAATAACAATGTGCCTTTGTCCTTTATTACGGTTTAACCACTGCAACCACCCTGCTCACGTCCATTTTTACATCCTCTCCGATGATGAAGTTATTAAACAGCAGCTGCTAGATCAGAGTTGGGTAGAAAATGTGAACAACAATGACTTGGTACTTCATGAGAATACTGCTCCAGGACAGGTTTACACAGCAATACTACCTTTTTGTATTGCATTTCTAGACCCCCAAATGCATTTGGCTGCTCCAGGTAAGGTATGTTTTATCTGAGACTATTTTTATTTTATACACTCTAAGCGATGAGCTACTTGGCCTTTTACAAACATTTGTCTTCCAATTATTTGGTCATCATATGATTCATTCTCCTAATACAATTTCCTTTGGGAATCCAGGCTGGATGGAAGGCAGGAGATTGTCAATGACATGTACCATGTCTAACTCCCTCCCTCCAATTCTAATCCACTCAAACACCAAATTCCTAAAACATATAACCCTATTTACCGTCAGTCGGTATTTGCGGGTCTGGGTAAAAGCTAAGACAAGTTGAGAAGAAGAAAACCAAACAGTTCAAAACACAAAAAATAAACAAAAAACAAATCCTTCAAATGAATGCACCTTAAGTAAGTTATGGCCTTTTACTGCCTTCTACATGTTGATTAGCAAAAATTAATAAATTAATAAACTAAATAAGTTAATAAACAACTCGAAATCAGGTGAACCTTCCATGCGTTTATTCACGACAAACAGCAACAAAGGAATTTACCATTTTTATTAGCAGCAGTTGATATTTCCTGCCAACAGAGATGGTTTCACATTACACTGAAAGCAATTCAATGAGCTAGCCCTCCAAGGTTTTTCAAAAGATGCTTCCTATTTCTTGGTCTAAGACAAGTGCCTCTATGCCATAGCTCAAAATTGCCACCAAGTGGACAGACAAACACTGGTCTGGCTGTAGCTGTACAGCCAATGGCCACTTTAGGGAGAGTTGAACAAAACGCAGCAGCCAGCATTCTCCTAAATACCTGCCCCACGCAGGGTCCTCTGCTAGATCCTGTCAGTGAAGGGCCTCTGATGGCTAGTGAAGAGGCCGAAGCCCTGAGCGGGGCACCTTAGCACAGGTGCCCGCCTTCTAAGGACTTCCAAATATGAATGATCTCGTGTCTCTTTTTCTTAGCCTGAAGCGGGTTACTGCCGGTAATGCTTTTCGCATGTGAACAATCAGCTCTAGAACACATAAAATTGGAGTCACTTCTAAAACCACTGATAGTGGTCTTAGGTCACGTAGGACTATAAACTGGAGGGAGGTGTGAGCAAGCAGGGATGAGGCACATCTGAAACCTGGCAAGTTGCTCCCCATCACTGGCACACCCCTGACCTTTCACACTGCACAGCTTATTGTATATGAAACCCCAAAAGAAGGGAACCCATAAACATATTGATGTAATGAAATATCCAGTTTATTCAAATGAGTGGTTCTAAGTCCTATGGAGAATAGCCTAGGCTTTGAGCGTTATTTATTTTGCACTATAAACGACGGCTTCTCTCTTGGAAGCACAGACACCAACGGGAGCAACAGTAACTTTTAACGTGCACAGTTAGATCCTGAAATTTTTATCTGAAAACCATAAAGCTTTTAAAAATGAATTTGCAAATGTAATTGAGCTTCTAATAGCTGCTACTGATAGTAATTAAAGAAATCTCATTTTCCTAAATTAAACATAATGAACTGTTTTTCAAGATGAAATAAAACGAGAAAATGCTATCTGGGTGATAGAATTTGCCTCTGAAAGTGGTGTTCTGGAGTTTGCAGAGAAGCCTCAGTTGCCAGCAAAAAGCAACGGCTCTAAGTGGAAGCCATTTCCACTGTATCATATCAACTTTTATTAGCTGATAACCAGTCTGAAAGCCAGTATATTGCATGAATCCACACTGCCGTGCTTCTGGGAATATAACAAACATTTAAAAAAAAACTATTCCATTAGCGCCTTTAAAGAGTTTGGTATTTAATTAAATGTTGTCGGCATGTCCTCAGTTCAACTTGTCCATTTCCAACTTAGTGCTTAATTTTTATTTTAGTTTTACTTTTTCTTAAAGCAAAAACACAGAAAACTGAACACACCTCCAATGTGACCATCTAAACCAGGTCTCGGTTCCCAAGCAGGGAAGATCAAAACTGATCGCTGACCCTGGTTCTTATCTAGGGGAAAAAGCATCCCAGTCTCTCTTTTCTTTTTTCTTTTTTCTTTTTTTTTTAATTGTGGGTAAAAATCAAATTTTTTACAATACATACAAATATTTGTAAAATGATATATAAATACATATGCATATATGTGCATTTGTTTACATAAATGTTATTTATATATATATATATGTATTTTTAAAGGTGCTAAGATTACCTAAATATTACTCAGAAATTACAGGGATTCCCATGTTCCCCACCTCCCACACCTCCAACAACATCCCACACCACCATCTTTCATCCGTGTGACACAACACCCACAATGGATATACACATCCTGGGGCCTTGCCACCGAGCATGGACCATAGCTCACATCATAGACCACACTCTCTCCCACACAATTCTGCATGGTATATGCTGATGGAAAATGGCCTACATCCATCGCCACAATGCCACTCAGGACAACCCCCAAGTCCCAAAAAAGCCCCTGTATTTCAACTGCCCCTCCTCTCCATGCTCCAAAAACGTCCAATGGCCACCAGCTCCACTTCACTGTTACAATTTCTTCCATTGCTTGAATCACAATATGTCTCCAACAGAACACCATCAAGTCCACTCTATTCCACAGCTCCTCCCCCAATCCTGAGGGGACTGGGATGGTGATGTCCACTCCACCTCCAAGTGAGAGAGGCCTTATATTCTGTATATACGGTAGATGGGTTTATCCTGCCTGCAGCTTCAGGCCCTCTCCATTCCCTGGGATGGCCGTTGCCCATTGTTGTCTCCTCGCCAGGCCACTTGGATGAGTCCATTGAGCTGTAGGGTAGGAGTTGCAGCTCCACCAAGATTCCAGGCACAGCTGGCACATAGGTAGGCCAGAGGCTTCAGTCTCTGGAAGTATACCTAACAACTCCAGCATCACATATAGGTTTGAATAGAAGGGACTGATGGACCATGTGCAGGGAGGACTTATTTGAGACCAACTCTGTCACTCTCAGGAGCACAGATTCCAATGAAGAGCCCACTAATTAGGCATCAATCTCTGGGACTATCCCCACTTATATAGGACCTGGGGGTTTCCAGAGCCCTCAGGGGTCCCTCTGTGTGGGGTGATACCCACTTTGGTGTTCTATGAGATCCTACTGAGGTGTGCGTAAGCATTACCTCTGGGATGAAATCCCGACTCTCTTTGAAGTCTCTTAGCTATGTGAACTCATTTCTCTTTACCTTTTCCCCCTTTTATTCAAGGTCTTTTTCCAATAGTGTTGCCCGTTGGCACTTGGTATTAATCCCTCATTGCCAGGGAGGCTCATCCCCGGGAGTCATGTCCCACGTTGGGGGGAGGGTAATGCATTCATATGCTGAGTTTGGCTTAGAGAGAGGCCACATTTGAGCAACAAGGAGGCTCTCAGGTGGCAACACTTAGGCACCCCATAACAGTAGGCTAAGTTTCAATTAGAAGAGCAAATACTCATCAGGCTAGTCCTCAATAACAAGAACCCATCAGTGGGCCATCCTCTTTTGCCAGACACTGCCTCTGCACTCAGGGGACTGTTGCTGCTCCCTTGAGGAATGTAGCAGAGCTCTCCAGGCTGGGAATTCAGATTCCCTCATTTATTGAGTAATTGTCTACCCACTGTGACCATGCCCCATCCCTTGATCATTTGAACAATTTATATATCTTTCATGTATATTCAGATGGACTTACTCCCATGAATCCCCCATCCCAGAAAACCTCCACCAATGATCCACTGCAGCACCCCTTGTAACCCTTCCAGTATCTCTTTTCAATTAGTGACTTATCATCCTAGGATTCAAGGAGATTTTCCTTACATTTGATCAAAATATTTTGTCTTATTATTTATACTTGTACATATCTAAGAAAAAAATTAGCCTCAAAGCTATTTATAAAAATGCTTTCTACCAGGAGACAACAACTAGGTCGGTCAGTCTTTTATTAATAGACATCCCATCTCTCATACACATACAAATCTTTTATCTTTCCATGTATGCATGGCAAACAGTCTGATGTATTGGTGTGGTTGTCACCTGCTTTTGATAATTTTTGCCATATTTCTCTACCATTTTCACATTCCCTTTAAAATGGTCATTGAAACCAGACACAAAGCTATAACCAAGGTTAGGTTAAATTCAAGCTCAGGCAAAGAACCACAGATTGACCCTCTTACTAACTCTCCTGCAGCGAGTGCTCTCCCACCACACTCCAACAGCAAGTCCATCCATACCCCACCCTCACACACACCTACCCTCTTTCTCTGCTGAGAGCCCCTCACTTGCTTGCTGAACTGCACATAGCACATGCAGTCAACAAATACCTATCTTTGAGCAATTGACTCTTATCTTTTAGATGATAAAAGACCCTTTAGATGAAAAAATGACCCTCAATTTCTTCTCCAACATTTGTTCCTTGATTATCTCTCCCACTGAGTTGGTAATTTGTTTTCTTAATCCTACATATGGAAGTTTGATATTATTGAGGAATTCCAAAAAGAAATATTGATTATGTTTGTAAACTGTTCTGTTCCTCTGGGCATGATACCCTTTGATTGTATTAAATCCAGAGGTTTCAGTTTTACTTGATTAAATTAAGATTAGGGCTTTGATTCGGCCATGTCAGTAGGATGATGAGTTCCTGCCCCCTTGGTGGGTGGAGACTCACACAGAACACTACACAGCAGAGGAGAGAGCTTAGTTTTTGATGCTGGAGCCCCAGGGAGAAAGCCAAGCTGTCTGCCTGAAAATTTACAGCTGGCCTTGTGGAGAGAGCAGAGCAGCTGAGCCTAGAAAGAGATGAGCCCCAGGAAAAGAGACGAGCCCCAGGAAAAGAGACAAGCCTTATACCAGCCTATAGCTGAGATCAGAAGAAGCTGGGACCATGGAGCCTTAAGAGGAAGAGGAAGGCTGAACCCTCACAGAGACTGGCAGCCATCTTTCCCCAACATATGGCAACAGACTTTAGTGAGGGAAGTAACTTACTCTTCATGGCCTTGTGACGATAAGCTTCTACCCCAAATAAATACCCTTTATAAAAGCCAACAGAGTTCTGGTACTTTGCTTCAGCACCCCTTGTGACTGACTAATACACTACTATCTCATGCAACTTACATTAATGAATTCACTTATAAAATGACTATTTAGTAATTGCTCACTTCCTGCCAGACACTGAAAAAATGTTGCCATTTAATGTAGGAGAAGTCAATGTTCCTATCCTGAAGATATTTAAAATCTGACCAGGCCTATCTCTGTTTAGAAGGACTATTATTTTAATCATTCTACTATGTGTATCTGTTGCTCAAAGAATAAATTAACTGTCCTATGTGAGCATTTTTTACAAAGTGATGACTAAGCATGCCCTCCCTCCACTCCCAGGCAGATGTAGGCCTTTAGCACAATCTTCCAAGCAACTGGTTACCCACTGACTACAAGAGCAGAATGGGTGATTACAAACTGCTAGTTTTATGATGGAAACAATAGAGCTTATTCAAGTATTTCAAACTTGGTTGGGGTTATATCTCACATCTCACTCTGGGCTTCCTACCCTTTCTTGTTTTAAATGGGTGTCTAACTTACCTTCCTGTCTGGTGAGGACTTCCTCTACATTTCACCTTTTTCCTGGAATAACATCTTTTAGGGAGAAATTAATAATGAACTAGCTTGTGGGAATTTAAACTGGGACAACTGCTTTGGAAAACCATTTGGCAGGATCTATTAAATCTGAATATGTATATAACCTGTGGCCCAGCAATTTCACTCATAGATGCATATGTGTACCTGGGTGCACACATCTTCACCAAAAGACATGAACTTTTGGTGAACATTATTCATAATAGCCCCAAACTGGAAACCTGCCCAAAATGTCCACCAACATGAATAAATCATGGTAAACTCAAACAATGGGATACCATACAGCAATAAGTGAACAAACTACAACTATGGTGCAAAAATATGGATGAAACTCACAGAAACTGTTGAATGAAAAGTGGGCATACTGTATATTTTATATTAAGTAAAAAAGTAGGTAAAACTAATCTATGTTACTATGGCTGATGTGGTTAGGGGTCCAGTGGTCGACTTCTGGTGTACTGGCAACGCTGTGTTTGTTGATTTGGGTGCTCACTTGCAGGTTCCATTTGTGAAAATTTGACAAGCTTTGTACTTACATGTACTTTTCTGTATGTGAATTATATGTCAATAAATGTTCAAAAAAATAAATTGGTTTGATAGCTTCAGAATAACAAATCTGCTACATTCAAATCTAACCAGATCAATAAAGGGCTCCTAAAACTCCTAGTGGCTCCTTTCTACCTTCAGAACAGAGTTCCAACTCCCAGGCATACAATACAGAGCCCCTGGCAATCTGGTCAAGACAACCCAGCCCCATCTCCAACCACTCCTCCCTGGGTCCTCTTTGCTTTTGTTACATCTCCACGCCTCCCCATTGTTCTTCTTTTTCCTGGTCCTAGAATACCTTCCCTCCCAAGAAACCCCATCCCTTTTTCTATCTGATGAACTCCTATTCATCTTCTTAGGCCCAGTTCAAATGGTACCTCCTCCTTGATGCTCACTTTACCTCTCATGAATAAAATGAGTGCCTGCTTCCTCTGTCTTCCAATCACACATTGGCAATACTCTCACACTATTATGGTTATATCTTTATATACCATAAAACTGTTCATGTTTCAGCTTCATTTGCTAGAGTATTAACCCCTTGAGGGCTATTGATTATCTTTTCACTTCTGGTGCCAACCACTGATAGAGAATAGTTACTCAAAAAGTTTTTACTGAACAAACAATAAGTGACACAGAAAAGCCCTTCACATTATTGTTATGCTTATGGTTATGATTATGATTATTATTGAGATTCATGTGAGCTGAAGGCATATCATTAAACATTAACTCAGTGAAGTCATTTCTATGAGGATCTGAGATAATATGGGCTCAGAATCTGGTGTTCTGATTACAACTGAGCATGTTAATCGCACAAAGATCACAACGGAACTACTCGTCCATTAGGCACATTCTCAAAGACCAGATGTCTCAAGCTAGACTTTGATAAGTGCTGGACCACAATCAATTCATGGTTGAATTCTCTGATGAGTGTCATACGGGTAGACAGCTTATGTATTGTTGACACAGAGACAGGGATGCATAAGCTTTAGAAGCCAGACAGGGACAAGTCAGAGAGTGTTCTCCTTGGAAAATTGAGGTGTCTGACTTATAGTCTCAATGAGGCAAAAAGCCACTATAGTTCAGCAGAGTGTTCAAGATGAAACATTGATTCTAGAAGAACAATTGCAGGATATTCCCAGCCCTTATACCTATATGCTACCCTTACAATCTACTGAGATACTTTTCATTTCTCTCTCTCTTCTTTCCCTCTCTCCCTCTCTCCCTCTGCCTTAGCAATTCCATCTACCCTAAGATTTGTTCCATTACCTCTATGTGAGGGACCTCCCAATTTGCATGTCCATTAAAGCAGGGATAGGCTAGCTGCCATTTGCCCTTCTTGATTCACTCTCCACCCTGCTCAGGCCCCACCAGGCCAACCTCCCTGACCCTCATTAATGAGCTTTGTGCCTCCTGTCAGGTCTGGTCCCTGAAGAGCCCGAGCAGGAGATCAGAGGAAGGAAGCAGGGAGGGAGGAGTATTTATTCACCTAGCTCATTGGTTCTCAAACTTTAGAATGCATCAGAATCACCTGGAGGGTTTATTAAAACAGACTATGGCCCCACTCCTAAATTTTCTGACTCAGTAAGTCTGGGGTGGGGCCTGAGAATTTGTATTTCTAACAAGTTTTCAGCTGAGGAGAACCACTTCTTTTGTTCCCTCCTGAAAGTTTACCTCTGAGCTGTTTATACTCCCCCCCCACCCACCCACCCCAACACCACTGCTCTCAGGAAGACCCAGGTTACAAGGGCTTAGTCCCTCCAGGCTCTGGTAACTGTTACTTACCTTTGTCCCTTCAGACAGGCTGATAACAGCCTTACTGCTACTAAGGGTTTCTACACTGTCTCTCACGGGTGCCCTATTTCCACACTGTTATAAACAGATGTTATGTAATAAGCCCTTCCTGAATCATCCTATTTCAAATGTGCCATCTATTTCCCACTGGAATCCTGGCTGGCACAATGCACTTTCTATTTGACAAGTTGGTAGGTCAACTTGCCTTCTTTCTTTCTACATTTGCTTCTTGTGCTATTCTTGTAATTATAGCACCACTAACTCCCAGATACTTAGACTTGTAAGCTCAGCATCCGTTTTTTGACTTCTTGTGACTGTTGATCCAACTTTCTGGTTTCTCAACGATTCTGGAGGCCCCTTAGCAAAAAGCGTGCCTTTTATACATATATCTCCAGAGTCTAACAAAGCATGTGCCCGGCATCTTACAGGTGGTCAAAGCTATTTGTAGAGGAAACTGATAAATTAAAATGTTGATGGGACCTTACAGATTACATATGCCTTTCATATACACTGTTTCCAGGCTCTAAATCCCACTTACTTTCCCTAGCTCTTTGCTCCTCACAAGTAAAAGCATATCATAATGTGTCAAGTGTTGGCTCTTCCCCCACAATAGTCATATCCATCTCTTCCTCTTCATTCCCATCTCCACTTCATGCTTCTATTATTAGTGACCTTGGTAATTGTATCAGCCTTCTAACCAGTTTCCTTATGTCCAAGCTCCCTCTCCTCTAATTGACCTTATGTTCTTCATCTCTGATCATGACTTTCCCCATAGTCATTGGCTACCAGCTACCCATTGCATGTTCTCCAAACTACTTATATTTGCATTCAAGATTCTTCTTAAGCTGGTCCCAACCTAACTTCTCAAACTGAACTTTCAATATTCCCCTAGGTGAACTCTCCACTTCTGGTACTCTCCACCTGTACCTCAGACACATGCTGAATATCTCTAACTCTGTGCCATATTATTTCCCCTGCCAGAAAAGCCATTTATTACTCATTTTCTTACTCATCTATCAGTGTCCAGCTCCCATCATTTTACTGACACTTTGGGAACCTACAGTGACTTCTTCTGGTCTCAGATACTTTCAATAGTCATTGCCTAAACCTCTACCTAGAACCTGCCAACTGCATTGCTTTTGAATGTATGTATGTCTCACATCCCAAATGAGGCTGGAGGCAACCACATGATCTACAAATTTACTTCTCATGCACTAAATCTTAGCATAATTTCTGGAAAGGTGCAATAATAGGCACTCAATGCAACCCTGGTCTATAAAAATTAGTAAATGCTGTTCTCCTAATCCTGGAAAACTTAACAATCCATTGAGGAAAGGGCTCCCATCTGCATGGGGTTGATTTCAAATGGGAAGCAGATCCTATAATTAGCTATTTTATTGAGTGTTTGTTATGAAAAGGGTGCCTCACCATGTGCTGTGATTCATGGTTTTCACACTTCTGTATGGAAGTTTTGTTTCATTTTGCTTTTAAACCAGGATTTCTTTTTCAAGCTCTACTTCCAGAGAATATAACTCAGAAGATCTGTAGAGGTTCCGGGAATCTCCATACTTAATGAGCACCTTAGATGTTTCAAATGCTTGTGGTTTTACATTTGGTCCCCACTTTGAGAAACACTAGGATAGTGTCTAGAAGAAAAGAATGTAGAGAAGAGAAACAAAGATCTCATGTTGTTTATGAAGTAGCTGTAAATGGCAATATTAAAATGTCTTATTAATGGAAATGCCTATTCAATTAATTTTGATTTTTGCTTTAAAAAAAAAACCCATCTAATCAAATGGAATAGTTTCCAACTGAAAAAGTGATTTTCCACTTGCCTTACTAATCACTCCATATAACTGATAGCGTTTCGCTAATGCTTTACCTCTTGAAGTACCACGTGTAGTGACTTGGCCTCTACAGGATATAAAACTTTTTATGAAATTCAACTAAAGGTGGATGTACTTCTAAATGAAAGAGGGTATGGGTAGCCAGAGACAGGCACATAGTTTCATATATATATACATATACACACAAGCAGAAATCAGACAGTTGTTAAAATGTTCCGTCTCTCCTTTATGTTTGCTCTTGGTTAGGGAGGCTTGCTTTGGAATCATTTTGAGGCAAGTGCTGAGTATATTTGCTATCATTGTGTTCTTTGATCTCAGTATATTGGATGCAGCTGCAAAGACAGGTAATGTGGGCAAATATGAAGAAAACACACTGCAGCCTATAGATAATTTTTTTCCTAGGCTGTTAGGGGAAATCCAAGATGATTACAAATTTTCCTCCATTTATGCTTAAGAATATGAATAGCACTACACACTTTATTCTTCAGAAAGGATGTTTCACCCTTTGAACTCACTTTGAATTTTGAGTTAAAATGTGTTATGCTATATTCAGTCATTTGCTCATTCAAAAATATCATTGAGAATTTGTACCTGGCACATAAATAAGGAGCCACCTACTCTACCATTAGCATCCAAGTGTCCGATTCATGTCTCAGAAGAAAGGTGCTTCTCGACTCTCCATTTCTACAAATCCCAGTTGCGTAACTAGTTACCACATTTCTCAATTCGCTCTGCACCTTGCTAGTCTATGTACATCCAGTATTTTGTGGTTTAAATCTATCTTATATCCAATCTTCCCAAATAAAATCAAGATTGTTAGCTATTAGCTCAATAATACAAAATGGCACCTCATTGATTATCAATCATTTAATTAATGAGGTAACAAGCAAAGCTATTGAGAGCCTACCGCTCTTCCAGGCACTAATGGGGGTGGGGGAGGTGGCATAAACGACAAACACAAGAACACTTGGCTTTTGCTCACATGGGTTGTGGTGGGTCAAATAATGACCCCTGAAGATGTCCACATCAAATTCCTAGAACCTGTCACTCTGTTACACCACATGCCAAGTGAGAATTGGCAGATGTATGGAAGGTTACCAACCTTAGCATAGAGAGACAACCCTAGATTATCTAATCACAGAGACCCTTAAAAGCAGAGAATTTCTCTGTTAGCAGCAGAAGTCAGAGAGATTCTGACTCCATGTGTGAGAAGCAGTCAATGCACCACTGCCTGCTCTGAGAGGTAGGACACCCCCTGCAAGGATGGGAAAGAACTCTGGACAGTCTCTAGCTAACACTGAAACATGGACCTCAGGCCTCTAGTGACAAGAAACCGGATTCTGCCAACAATCTTTCTAGAGCAGGGTTCTTAACAAGAGGTCCGTGAGCTTAAATTGAAATAAAAAAAACAAAACAAAAAAACACATTATTCTTTTGGGGACGTGTTGGTGCAGGTGTGATCTATTTATTAAATAATACACAGTATAGTGTGGACTTAGCAAGGGGTCCGTGGTCTTCACATGACTGGCAAAGGGGTCTGTGGAACAAAAAAGGTTAAGAACCCCTGTTCTAGAGCCTCCTTGCAATTGACCACCTGAACACCACCTTGATTTTGGCCTTGAGACCTGGAGCAAAGAAACCAGCAGTGCCAGCATGAACTCCCGACCTACAGAAGTGTGAGACAATAAATTTGTGTTATTTGAAATACTAAGTTTGTGTGATTTGTTACAACAGCAATAAGAAACAAACCCAAAGACCCTATGGATGACGTGTCCAGAGGGCTGTTCTGCTCTCTGAAGCAGCACAGTCCACAGGTAAGTATAAGTGGCAAGTTCTGCTGAGAAACACCAGCCCAGTCCTGCAATTTTTATAGGGATTCAGAGGAAATTGAAGTCAAAGAGGGTTGTAATAGTCACCAATTGCTTAATTCAGGAAAACTGAATTTGAATGGGTTAAATAAATAAAACATTGGATAGAGCAGCAGCAAGCATTTCAAAGAAAGTGGGACAATATGGTAGGGGCAGGAAGATGCATGTTGAGATGACTGTGAAAAGGACAGTTCAGCTGGAGTGGTAAATACCGGGGGTTAGCATGGATAGTAAGACTCATGAAATAAGCAGTGGTTTGAAAACTATAGACTACATTCTCAGTGGCTGCTTGAGGCCAAAGCTGGGCTGGGAAGCAAAAGTAGGCTCTGTGTGCAAGTGATGGGGGTGCCTGGGCTCCCCTCTCTGTCCTTTCCTTAAGCAGAGCATCTCCATTTTGACAGGTTTTACACAGTGAATGTAAGGGTAGGATTGCATTTGAACAGAGATCCCACTCCTAAAGAAAGGCTTGGAAGCTATGCATCAAATAGTAACTCTGACCAGCATTGAAACCTTTCAACCAGTAACTTGTCCTCCAATGTGGCCACACTGCGCCTTCTAATCACCCAATGCATTATCCTTCCTCTTACTACTCCTCTCTTCTCCTAGAACTCTCCATACCCAGTTCCAAGGCTTAGTCCCAATGTTTTCTCCTTTAGGAAGCCTATGTAACCAAATGAGAACCCATTCCTACAGAGGCTCTCCTGCTTTACTTGTTATATTAGTGAGAAACTATCTTATGTTTACGTAAGACTGCATACATAGCAACCACCATACTGACATCCTCAATGAACTTGTAGCCAAGACCATGAGCCGCCTTAATCATCTTGCACCTAAAACAGCGTTTTATATAAGCAAGAACCCTATATGTGCTGAGCATCAGTCCATCTAAAAAGATATTTCAAACACTGCACACTTGAACCCAATGAAATCAAAGCTAAATTTAGACTTTGCCCCATAGAAATACATTTACAGCCCAATTTTAAAATTCAAGCATATGGGCCCCTCTTCAAGGGGTCAACGGCTTGTACCTCTGACTGGCAAACACCAGGACCACAGGAATTTCACTCTTTCCCGAGGGTTGTCTGAGGTGCAGTCTTCTGACCAAAGCTAGATGTGCGCCACCTAGTGTTCCACTGTCAGCATTACGTGTCAGCGCACTATTGGACGTTACAACTCTGCTACCATCTCCCTTGTGGCCAGGTTAGTGAAAATAAGTGAACATCTAAATTGGTGAAAATTTAAAGATGTAAGCCATTTTTAAAGTTAACTCTTAGAAGCTCTCAAGTAAGATTCAAGTTTTGAAAACGACTGCTCCCCAATGCTCAGGGCTGTCCGAGGAAGGTTTGCTCTCTCTTTTATGCCATCCAGCAGGGCATAGGAAATGTGGGCCCCTGGAGCTGTGCCTAAAGACACCTTTTCCTGCAAGCACAAGGGATCTGAGGCCAGGGTGAGAGTACAGATTTTTTTCCTAATTTCCTGGAAAACCGTTGCAATACAGCTTCAGACTCAAGAGGCTTGCACATAATTCTTTCCCTCCCCAAGGGATGATTCGAATCAGATTTGTTCTTTCATAGCCCTGGTTTATGCCCTTTTGCTTTGTTCATCTACAGAACCTATGATTAGGCATTCACCACTTTCTAAAGCATGTTTTTTACAACCGTACCACCAGCCTCCTCAGGAAGAATGTTCTACATAAATAGGCAAAAGGCCAAGAAGAAACAGTTTTAAAGTTTTAGACAATTTCTGTCACAGCCAAGGAGTATTGTCTGAAGAGACTTTTTATTTTTTTAAGAAGTCATTTAATTACTGCATTTAAAATTCACATAAAGCACTGCGCTGAAGATTAAAGATCTGCATGGAAAAACATTTTGAATTTTAAAAAAAGATTGTATCCACATTTACAAGAGTTACAGCATCTTGAGTTGAAAAGGGATTGCTCTATGAAAAGAAGAAGTATAAATACAATACTTTACGCTGCAGCATAATTATTTTGGGAAAAACAAGTAGAATATTTATTTATCCCAGTAAATTTAGGGTGTTACTATAAGAGAGGAAAAAAAATCAAAGTGATGTAGAGAAGCCCTAAATTCATTCTCGAACATTCCTGGGATGTATTCGATGGAAAACACATTTTTACTTTTAAGGAACCACTGAACTGACTTCCTTGCTGCAATACTATTTTATTTGTTGTTGTCTTTTTTTAAAATTTAGGAAATATTCCATGCACGTCTTGACATCATCACAATATGTAGTCTTGGAAGAAGACAAGCCAGGGAACTGAGCGCTTTCAAGGCCACTTGTGTCTACTCTTAAATTACTCTGCAGTTAAAACAACTATGTGTTTGTAAACCAAGAGCTTTTCACGAGTAGAATCCCCCAAACAGCCATATGTTATTTTTTACAGGTAAGAAAATGCATTATTGTGAAGATTCAGTGACATACAAATGGCACTAGAGAATTAGGGTGATGTTTTCACTTCCATAAAAGGAGAAGTATAAAAGCGAACTGCCCAAGGAAACTTCACTATTAAGCTACCTCTCAACAAAGGGAGAAAATGTTCTAAAATGCTCTAGCTTTTATATGCTTTTAAGAGGTGGAAAATTAAGTTTCAAGGAACTTAAAGTAAAAAAAAAAACAACTCCACACAGCCTTTCGAATACCTGGGGGGAATTAGAGGGCAATCTGGAAGTATCCCGGCAATTCAGGTGCTTTGGCTCTGCTAGTGTGACTGGCCCTGAGGGCACGTACATGTGTGCTCTCAATCACACTTGTTCCTTGCACTTTGATTTGAGTGCCTTTATTTGTAGAGGAATGAGGGCAAGGAGCTCAGTACTCATGTATCAGGGGCACAAAACTCGAGCTCACATTTTTGGAACCTGAGCTTTCTTTCGTTCTATCCTGAAAGGCCCACAGGAAAAGGGAGGCAAATATTTCACTTGCCAAGAGTCCTCAGACAACTTGGGAAATGGAATGATTACATCTACCTACCGCTGCTTGTTGTCAAGCAAGGCTAAGTCATCCAGCTTCATATTTTTGCTGGAGTAAAACTTCAGAATCAAAATATTTTTGCACTGGAACTATAAAATGCATAGCTTTTGCCTGAAGAATTTTAATTCAGAGATACTGAGATGATATTTGCCTGTGTGTTCTTTAAAAGGTTTAGTGGGAAGCAGAGCTTACTTTTATTGTTGCTTGTTTGCTTGTTTATATATTTCCCATTTTCCTATTGACTTCTTCTTTCACAGGAACTTTTGTTTTTATTTCTCAATTACCTTAACACCTTAACTTTTAGTTCCTTGGTCAATTAATAATTGCATTAGATGAATTCCAATTCAAAGAAAATTGCTATTTCCAGCCAGCATTGTAAACTAGGTGAGAACCTTTTCTTGATATCTAGACTGAGTAATTTATCTGTTTCTTAGGATTGGATTCCCAAAATTTAGAGAGCTTAAATATGGGCATATCTCAACTGAACAAAATAAGCATCAACTGAACTGAACATTAAGCCAGCAATGCCTAAGAAAACAGATGACATAAAGGAAGCTAGGCATAGCAAACAATGAGAGAACAATTCCACGCCCACAGGCAAGAAGTCAATTTTCAAATGGCTCATTGTATACAGATCCGAGCTATGGGAATGCAAAGCAGGCAAAAGCTTCCTGTGGAGGCAGGTACTTATTTTTTTCATGATGTCTAAATTAATCTCTTTCAACCGTCAGAGGTGGCCCATGCACAAAAACAACTGTGGTGCCAAACGGTTTTCAAAAGTCTTCATCCGAACTGGTGCTTTGTTTTTATTTTCAAATACTGATGCTATGCAGCGGAGGAGGGAAGGGAGGAGAAGTTAAAAACTTGGGCTCTGGAAAGAGAGTTGAATTTGTATTCCGGCACTTTCTCTTACCACTGAGAATGGGACTTGGTGAGGCCTCCCTTTCCTGGTCTTTGCTGAAGATTCAATAAGATGATAGCAGAGCACTAGTCAAATCGTCTTCATTAAGTATTCCTATTATGAGACTTTATGGCATAGATGTATGGAGCACAGGGTAGACAAATCTTGGCGACTGGGGAAGACCGCGCTGCTCCTCTTGGCCATTGCCCTTTTCCTGCTCTGAGCCAAAACCCATTCTGGGCAGTTCAGTGAAGTGGTTCCAGGCTTCCACTCTGTTTCAATGACCACCTTCAGGCTCGGCTTGCCTGGGTTCCAGGGCCCCTGTCTCTCAGTCTCCCTGGCATTCTTAATGTCTGTGGATCTGCTTAAAGTAAAACTTAAAGCACCGAGGGTTGGTACGTTCGGGTAGCTCTGCAAATCGGAAATGAAGACGACCCCTTAAGGTGAAGGAATAAGTTGTATTTGAACCCCTGAAGGGATTCCTTTCCTCAGGCAAATATGCCTGTATCAGTATGCCTGGATATGATATATTAACAGGTATGAAGAGAGACTGGATAATACCAAGTGCTGGCAAAGATACAGCCACTGCTTCTCAAGCAAGGGTGATTTTTGCCCTGTCGTTTCCCCAGGGGACATCCAGCAATGTCCTAGAGACTTTTGGATGGCCACAGTAGGAGAAGGGCACTACTGGCATCTAACGGGTAGAGGCCAGGGATGCTGCCAAACATCCCACAATGCACAGGACAGCCCCTCCCCTCCAACAAAAAATTTTCTGGCTCAAATATCAATAGTGTCCAGGTTGAGACACCTTGATGGGAGTCACAGCAACCCTCATACACTGCTGGTCGGATTGCAAACTCCACAGCCCTTTGGAAAACCACTGGGCATCATAGAGCAATGTGCAAGATGCTCATAGCTAAGACCCAGTGGTTCCACTCCTGGGTACATTCAAGGAACTCTTACACAGTTACAAGAGTTATGTTCCGTATTGTTTGTGGAGGCAGTCCAAATTCCATCAGTAGTAGAATAAATTACAGTTTATCCATGTAAAACCACGTAGCAGTGAAAATGAATGGACGACAGCTCCCTTGAGAGAGAAATGGACAGGCTCCGTCGGTGGAAAGAACTGCAGAAGATCAATAGTTGGGGAGGCAGAATGGGCAAGGTGTCCAATGCTGACAACAGAGACAGCCATTGGAGCTGGTGGATCTGAGCTTTGGGTGGTGAAACCTACAGGCTCTTCTGGTGATATCAAGGTCCAGGAGACAATCCTGAAAGCCACCTACCATCCCTGGTGCCGATTCCCCTCTCTCAGAGTCACTCCTTGATTACTAATTGGCTCCCTGGGTAACTTGGTACCCGAAGAGGCAGAATCCCGTGCAGAAATCCTAAGCCTTCTGTTCTCATGAAAGGAAGATATTCCACTATGAAAATCACTAAATCTGGCTCTGATGTAGTCATCAACTTTTTTTTCAGTTCGGCTGTAAAAATATATTTTTGTTTTGTTAATTCCATTAACATTCACCAATTAGCAAATGTTCAAGTATCTATGGTGGGCTGGGTACTGTGTTTATTGCTGTACAAACAGTGGGGATGAGACCAATGTGGACTTTGTCCTCAGAAAGACTACATCCTGGGGTGGATGCCCAACAAACTGAGCATCATGTATCTGCTATGCTACTGCAATGGAAATTAATGGGGCAGGCTGCATCAGGGAAGGGCTGTCTAAGGAGGTGACATCTGCAGAGAGGACAGCAGGTTGAAAAGGAGTCACCCGTGCAAAGCACTAGGAGAGGAAAATTCCAGGGGGAAGGAACACTGGAATTTAAGAAGACTAGAAAACAATGGCCAATAAAACCATAATGTTAAGGCCACGTATTTCATGTTAATCATTTTCCCACTTTGTATTGTACAGACACAGTCATAATTACGTTCAGTTTGATATCTTGTTTAGTATTTTGTCCTGAATAACTGTTACATGTTGCCATATAGTCTTCATCAAAATTTTAATAGCTCTATTATATTCCATAGACTGAATATAGCATCTTTTACTTAATCACTTGTTTTTTTTTGGTCACTTATATTATTAATATTTTGCCATTTAGAATACTGCTGAGATGAAGGTCTTTCTTTATGCAACTTTTCTGTGTCTTTTATATTATTTCCCTCCCCCGGGTCTCCCTATCTTAAATTTAAACACACACACACAGACATACACACACCACACACACACACACACAAGGATAATGAGAACTGTTTCATTCCTGTTTCAACATAACCAACTTTTATCTTTAAATTCCTTAAGTTTAGAGAATAGCTCATGTTATCAATCCATAGACTGTCTTTCATTTCAGCATATTCTTGAACCCTGTTTAAAATTCATCATATATATAAGCTGAAGAACTGGACTACAGATACCAAAAAGGCCTTAAAACTTGAAATCTGGTTTTAGGAGGCTGATGTTTCTTCAGTTTGTCATTTAAAACATGTTTTTCCTTTTAGCAGTCTCTGGCAGTCAGCCTTACATATTTTCCTTTTGGGATGCTATATGAGCAGTGCCACCAGGCTATTTTCTTTATGACAAGATTACCTTGGACAGTTTCTGAATTAAGCATCATTAACCTGAATTATGAGCAAATTAAAAGTGTCAGCATGAATGCTTTTCTGTGGTCCCAGCACCTTTCAGGTACGGAGGTTATCAGATTGTGGTATATAAAAGAAATCCCTGCAAACCTTGTCACGCTTGGAAATCTACCAGATAAAAGTTATAGAGGTGCCATGTGAAAAAATCCAAGTCTTTCATAATAAGAACTTTAAAAAAATGAACATTTTAAGTGACCATACACATTATTTAGATGAAAAATTGTCCGCTTACCCGCTTAGCCCACTGTCCTGAATGTCACTGAGGGGTTGAAGGCAGCACAGTGTTGCTAGGAACAAATCATCTCTCTGCCATCATTAAGAACAATCCCAGGGTGGCTCATTTCTAAACCACTTCATGGTGAATGAGGCAACAATATTAAAAGCTTATATTGGCAAGGTCCTTTGGAGTTTTACACATCATATTCATATATTTGATCCTCCTACCCTGCAGGGTAGGTAGAATAGAAACTCTCATTATTTTATAGAAGGAAAAGTGATTCTTTTAGAGGTTAAGAGATCTGCCTGTGTAGTATATGATGAAGTCAAGCAATGGGCTGCCTCAGGTCTCCTGCCTCCAATCAACTGTTCTTTCTACTCTCCATCATGACACCCAGAACCAAAGGACACTGAACAGGGATTAGCTTCTAGTCCCAGCTTGGCTACACTAGCCATGTTATCTTGTACAAGTCAAATACCTCTGGGCCCCAGTTTCTTCATTTGTAAAATGATGTGGTCTGATCACATGACCTCTAAAGATTTAAAATTCCATTTTCTATGAAAGGATTTTCTTCTTACTTATATGGAAGAAAATGTGTCTCTATTATACATCCTGCTCTCCACCCCTCCATCTAGCCATCCCTCCATCTAGCCACCCCTCCATCTAGCCACCCACCCCACTTGACAAATACATAGATATTATATGATTTGTTAAGTCAGCTTCAAAGCTATAACATAATAGTAATAATAGAATATTCATTGCTATTTTAGCAATTTTTATCGTGTGCTTACTATTTGCAAGGCACTATTTTAAATAATTTATACCACAACTCATTTTTAATCCTCACAATGGCCCTAAGACTCGGTAAAATTACTATTCCCTTTCTCCAAATAGGAAACCCAGACAGAGCATGGTGAAGTCATGTGTTCAAGAGCACAAAGTTGGAGTTAGGATTCAGACTTAGATAGTGGGGCGCTAGATGCCACAGACTCAGCCACCATCCTTGAGTTAAAATTTTGTCAAACTAGATTCCATGAGTGAACTTCAATGGATAAAATTTCTTGCCCTCTCTGTTCCGAGTCTAAATTATCTACCACAGTGCCGTATTACCATGTTACAGGCCCCAACCCACATTTTGCATAATGATCACTTCTTGTACATTCTTGAGAGAGAGGTCTGCACCATCCATGGGGAACCTTCTGCTACAGGCACCCCTAAAACCAAAGGAGTTATTTGGGCAATGGCTCAGTGGAAGAGATGTTTTACAACATAGAATCAATAAAATGGGTCCTTCCCACAGCCTGGCAAACTTCCTCTGCTTCTCCCATTGGTTTTCTGAAGAGCCCACTTCCTCATTTGAGTCAATAGAGAGGCACTGAGTTCAGTTTGCTGTAAACTCACCCACTCCTAAGTGGAATTAAGCTCCCCTTTCTTTCTCTACAGGAAGAAAAAATTGAGGCGTGTTATACACACTTTATATTATCCATACTTAACTTTCACTCAGAGCCATTTTCTTCCACTTTGTCGGGTCACATTTGTTCTTTATGTAAATGGTGTGGCTTTCAGGGCAAAGAGACAGAAACCACAGCTCAAATAAAGAGTGCGTTCCTAAATGCGTGGTAGAAGAGTTGCATCAGCCCCAGAATGTCCTCTTTGCAATGGACAGTGTTTTATCTCCAAACTCTGCTCGGCAGATAGATCGGCTACCTGTGAGAGAAGGGGTACTCGAGTCGTTCTCCTTTCCATTCTCAATCAATAACCTTTTAAAGTTGTAGCACCTAGACCTGAACCCAGCATCCCAGAAAAAGGATGACTATACATGGAAAATATACCAGCATTTATTAGTAACTGCGAATACATATGTATATGTATAATAGAGTAAATATCATAAAGTTTGAACAAAGGCTTCCAAACACCTCTGAGCAATTTTCTCTAATATCTGGAACTTGAAAGGCCAAAGTTCACTGCAGTAAATGGGAGAGCAGCAGATCACAAGCTGTAGCTGTTCACGGCTCGGTTTCTCAAATTCCAGTACAACCCCGATCTTGAAACTTCCAACATAATGTGCTACAATACATCTCACTCCCACTAATCAAGATGGAAATTTCTCTTTCCCAATTAGGTCCAATTGTTTCCCTTACAAGAAGGCTCGCCCAGGGAATCATGGTACTTTATCTACAAACAGGAAGATGGTATACATTCTGTCCTCTCATATATCCTTTCCTCTCATAGAGTGCCTCTGCCATCCTTTATCAGCGGTTACACCCAGCTTCCCTTTTGTGACAACATTAACCCAGGAATGCTGGGAGCAGCAAGAAAGACTTCACATGCTGCCTGCAGGCTCTTCCGTTGAGAGTTGATCAGGACTGCTGAACCCAGTGGTTTTACACTAAAATAGAGCCCACTCACAGTTATTAGCTGTGTGGCCAACCCCACCTGCTCACAGGTCAGGCCAGCTTCCCACGAAGGTGCTACCTAGAGCTGTGAAAATCCATATGTTTCCCGTTAGAAAATAGGCTTGCTTTTCAGTAGTAGGAAAACTAATCCGATATGAAGTGAACTTTGCAGAGTTTAGAAATACCGGCAAATTCTTTGACGTGGCTGCCACAGGAAGGCTTTAAAGGGTTTCCCATGCATAAGGATCACTGTCTAACTTAGGATTGTTTGTTAAGCGGTAACAAACCAATAGGTGCAGTAGATGCACCACATACCCAACTTACAGTTCAAAGAAGCTGCAGTGATCAGACCCTCATTTTAGGCATGATTTCCTTGGTTGACTTGTTGTTAAATAATTTTGCTATGGGCAGAATAGTATCCTCCCTAATCCCATTGATTCATAGAAAAGCAATTATCCTTAAAATAGAAGGATAGGCATTTTCAAGGGGAAAACACTGAGGAAAATGTATAATTGCTTTTGGGGGCTCCTTGTAAGGATAGAAGGCAGTGTATAGTACAAGGACTGGGGACTTGGGCTTTGGGGCCAGGTAAGAGTTCAGAAACCAGCTCTGCAACTTCCCAGCTGTGGGACTTGAGCAAGTTATAGAGCTTCTCTGAACTAGAACAACGAGATGGTAATAATAGTAGCCACCACATGGGGTTGTTGTGAAGAGTTTGTGCGGAGCTTGTGAAGAGATGGTATTCCCTTGAAAACCCTGTCAGGAGCACATTGTGGCTGCTATAGTTGTGAGTTCCCAAAGAACTCCACAATGGCTACACTGAGGGAGTCGGCAGTCTGCCAGGTAGCTTTTGGTAACACCTCTATTTTGTGACTTTTTTATTCAACACTGTGTTCATATTCTTGTAAAAGGAAGGCAAATGAAGAAGGAATAGGTGATGCCCCATGCTAACGAGAAATTCCATCCACCTTCTGCCAACAACAGGAATGTGCACAGCCTGTTCTGGGGAGGCTGTTGACATGAAGCCATTCAGGGCAATTGTGAATATTCCAAAGCCATCCGAATTCTCGCCTTTGAGCTTCATCCTTGCTGGGGTTCTACTTTATTTAGACTTTCCTTTGGGCCCTGAGAATGTTATCAACGTAGCCTGTGGATCTACCCACAGAGGCATGACCTAATAAGAATAACCTCTCTCAAGCCCTCCTCAAATCCAAACCGTTTCCCAGTGTAGTCACTTAGGTGACTTGCTAGGTCTAATGAACTAATCTAGTATACATAGTTAAATGTCTCCTGGTAGCTTAATATATCACCAGGCTGGGGATACTTACAATTTAAGAATTTCTGAAGCAAAACAGTAATACAAATGAATTAACTTCTCATGCTGGAATTTTAGACACTTGAGCAGATAGGTGGAGACAGAAAGGGAATATTTTGAGGCAAGCGTACTTTTAATTGCATTTCTCCAATCATGATATAAACACAACCTCTTTTTCATACTGTGAAATCAATCCTTCAAAAGGAGAAAAAGGTTTTAGGATACTGTTGTTTCTGTGGAATGATAATGAAGAGTAGGCCATTCCATGTTTTGTTAAAGACCCAAGCAAATTTATTTGCTTCTGTTATTTTATTAGGGAAAAAAAACAATAGGATGTATCTTCTCATTAAGTGCTGAAAGTATCCTCTAGCCATCAGCCTCTGGTGCTTGCCTGCAAGCCGATCTCCCTCCCACCCCGATGGAGAAGTCTTGTTCTATTCTGCTCAGAGCCTAATGCCACAAGCCTTCCATCTCGAACTTGATGAGAATAGAAAGAATTCAACGTGGGTTGTGGGCGCTATTTTAATGAATGTGGCTCCCTCTTCTGGTGGAAAGCCTGACTCAATAATAAAATCATCTGAAAAGCAGAGCAGGGGCTCAGCCCATCTCCCCGCTCCAGAAATATTTGACAACACAACACCCTTTCAAGTGAACAAGGCCACAGCAGTTCCACTGTGGTTCTTGCATTCTGCCACTAAGGCCAATCTGGTGAAGAGAGCCAAAATGAACATGCAATACTAAGAGAGGGAAAGACAAAACAGCCCTGATTTGGAAGAGAGAAAAATGAGACACTAACAAAGAAATTTACCAAGGGCTATGTTTTCAAAGAGGGCATTTGGGGTTATGATAAGTAAGTTTTTCTTTAATTACTAAGAAATGGTCTTTTGATCCCTGGAATTCTTTAAAAAGAAGCCATCCTATAAGCCTGTAAGTGGATGCAGGGACTGAAAAAAAGCCAAGTACTGCTTTGAAAAAATGCCATTAACAGAATTCTTCAGGGGATCAAGGGACTATAACATGCCAAAAGGCCTATTTGACTACTTAATTTTTAAGCAAACATTAGAAGTACCTTCCATCACATACAAAGGGACATTTTGAGAAAAAGTATTTACTTTATTAGAAATAAAGTCTTGAGCCCAAACTATGTAATTATTCATCTCTAAGCCAAAAACATAGACAATCTTAAAAGAGTGGTACCAAATATTTACGCATAAATGAATTTCAACAGCAAACAAAACTATGCATTCGTGGTGCACATATGCTTCTTCCTAAATCAATCCAAATCGCCTGAGCACTGGAGACGCCTAAGAAATGGTTAACAACAAAACAAAACAAAACAAAGAAAAAAAAATTCACCCTGACACTCCAAACAGAAGAGCCCATTTAGACTCCCACATTTTTGTCTCCTAACAGTTCATTGATTGTTAAATTATATTCACTCCTGAATGACCCCAATGTTTCCACATCACAAATCCTGCCACTTGCTGGAGGCTACAGCCCAGATTTATCATATCTCTATGAAAGGGTTTCAGGACTGGAGGCAACACACTGTGCTGCCAAGCAGGAGGTGCAAGTTTGGAGGACTGAGGGCTGCCTCCCCAGGCCAGAGGACACAGGGAAGACGCAGCTGTCAATTGCTTTGGTCTCTGAAGAGCCCCTTCTCTTCCCCTGCCCACCAATGAAGACTGGACAAATGCTCCAGGTTTGGGAACAGCAGCAGGTGTGGATGGGTAATTGCCAAGGACAATTTGACTAAAGGTCATTTTTTTCTGTTCTTCCATATGAAGAACCACATTGCAACTCCAGCGGGAGATGGAAGAAAGGATATGGATATAGATATACTGAACATCATACATATCCAAATTTACCAGATCAAATATCAGATTTACCAGAAATTTGGAGATCAGCAGAAGCATACATGACAGATACACCAGAAACTTGGAAATCAGGAAAGAGATAAAGAAAATGGAGAGAACATAGTAAAATATGCACTACAAGTTTTATTTCCTTGCTAAAAAGGCAATCAATTACCACTGACATATTACTATTAACTAAACATAAGAGTGTACTTGAATTTCATCAGTTTGACCATTAATATCCTTCTCTTTTTTCCAAGATCCTATCTGAGATCCCATACTACACTTTCTGTTATTTCTCCTTAGACTCTTCCATCTGTAAGAATTCCTCAATCTTTCCTTGATTTTCATGACCTGGATACTCATAAAAACTATGATCAGTTATTTTTTTTAAATGTCCCTTAATTTGGATTTGCTTGATGCTTTCTCATCACTGGAATGAACTTATGCATTTTACGTTAGTGGACCATGAAAAAAAAGTGTCCTCTGCACATCATGTTGAGAAGTTCACGATATCTATATGTCTTCTTACTGGTGATGTTTCATCTCATGGTGGAAGGGTATCTGCCCGGTTTCTCTACTGTTAAGGATACATTTAGCACTTACTGATAGTAACTGTATGTTACCATCATATTTTTGTATTTAATATACATCTTGTGGGATATAATTTGAGACTAGGTAAGTCCTGTTTCTCCTCAAACTTCCACCCATAAGTTTAAGCATCCATGAGCATGGACTTGTGGAAATTTATTTTATTCTATGGGTTAAAATCCAATATTAACATTTATTTACATTATTTATTTTGTTGCTCAAATTGTTACAGCTTTGGCCATTAGGAGCTCGTTTAGGTTGACAGCTGTGTTCTTTCAAGAACTCCTCAATTTTGGGCATTTCCTTACTTTCTGTCACAACAAAATATTGTAGGTTCACCTTGTATTTTCCTTGCCCCAACCCTGCAATCAACCACTTTTCCAAAGAGCCTAGTTCATCTCATTGGAGAAGGGTATTTAGAAACTAACACCTGGGTTCTAATTGTGCTCCTTGCTTCTGGAAGACCATTCCTTTAAGCACTCTCAGTGGACAGAGGTAGGAAATAAATGTCTATATAGTAAACTGGCACATACACACAGATCTATGTTTCTGCATCTCTCTCTCTATCCATCCATTCATTTACCCTTCCATCTATCTTTATGTGTTATTTATTGTATACACATGTGCTATGGTAGTTTCTAATTCTTGCCCATCTTCTGGGTAAGAAATGGTATCTCTGATATCTAAATTTGTATTTCTCTAATTATGAATGAGTTGGAACATTTTTCATATGTGAGAAGGGTCATTATTATATCATTTTTGTGAATTGTCTGTGTCTTTTTCCCATTTTTTTCTACTGGGTTTTTTGTTTCTTTAACCCTCAATTTTTAAGGACTCTTTTATATGGCAGGGATATTAGGCCTTTCCTGTGAAATATGCTACATATATTTTGTGCCAATTTGTCATTTGGCTTAGTTTATGGTGTTTTGTCACGCAAACATTTTATTTTTTATAGTGAAATTTATCAGTCTTATATGGCATCTGAATTTTGAAACATAATTAGTAAGTCTTTCTCTATACCAAGGTTAAAGAGAGATTCATCTATGTTTTCTTCTACTATATATATAGTTTCATTTATTACATTTAGATCCCTAATCCATTTGGAATTTATTCTTGTTCACAATAATTTGGTGGTGATGTCAAATACTCAGCCCTCCCAACTGTGTATGCTTAGAAGATTCTGAGAATTGCGTTGATTTGTCTACTCTGTCCTAGACCAATGCAAACTCCAGAAACCATAACTAGCAGTAATATTTTAGCACCAGTAGATAACTTGAAGTCACACTTGGTTGGAGCGTTATGCAATCCAAACCAAATTTCCTCTTGCCTTTACCCCGTCTGCTCTGCTCTGTCTCTGCCTCTGTCCGCCTCTCCCTCTCTCACCCCACAGATGGGAAACTAGAACTCAAATGATAATCCTAATTGCGTCAGGAGCAACAACAGAATGATTCCCTGACAGCCCATTCTTTATTTGAGGGTAGAATCTAAGCTCCATCTACCAACCCTCATTGTGAAGTGCCAATGGCCCTGACCATGGTAAATCCATTATTAGGACTTGCTTCCCCAGAATCAGCACCATGTGAGCCTGTTGGAAATCTTAACTAGGAGTTTAATTTCTCTACAGAGGGCTTTAAATTAATTAGGGGTTTACAAGCTAACAAAGAGCCTGATGCATCCATAAATCAATTTGTGTAGGAGGACTACTGGTGGGGAGGGCTCTATTCAGTGGAGACCTCCCATCCAGTATCCCTGTTGGGCTCCCAACAAAAGGGTGCAGGTGTGGAATAGGCCACTGTGACAAAGGAGCCCCAATAATTACTTTGCATCACTTAAGCCACAGCAGGTAACGGGGTGAAATCTAAACAGATAAACTCAAATCAAAGTCCCAGGCGGTCAGCAAGTGAAACCCATGTTGCCATGAAAAGCCACATCCTATCATTTTAGCCTCTACAAATGAATTGCCATAACGTAACACTGTGATTTATTTTATACCAAGTCAAGGAATTAAAAGGATGTTGATGAAAAGGATCTCTTTTATTTTTTTTGTTAAGGGATAGAAAGTAACAGATGGACCTACTTTTTTAATGCACCCCAAACCACTCATAAGAACATTTTAAATCGTGCCCTTTTAAAAACACACTGTTTAAGGGCTATACTCACACATGTCTTTGGATAGAAAGACTTCCATATTTCTTTAGGTAAACAGGGCATTTGCATTTTTTTAATCAACTCTGATATTGTATAACAACAACCTGTAACAACAAACATTAAACATTTTCATGTGATAGTAGTTTTGTTTCTTTGGTATCCTTTGATTAGAAAACACCTGATGAACAAAAGCAACTATGGAATCACTTTCAAATGATTTTGAATTTTATTTCTCAAAATAACATCTATATATGAAAATCATGAATGCATATTATAAGGGAAAATGCACTCATTTTTTAACCTACAAATAATGCCTCATTTAACTATGGGATACAGTCTCTTTGCAATAGGCCTCTTTGCACTAATTTCTTTGTCCAATCAGCCTGTCCAGACCTCTCTCTTCCCCAAACAGAAGGGTCTGAGGTTCACATGCTAGAAGCAAATACATTTAAGTATTTAAGTTTATATTCGTAATTCTCTACAATTAACTCCTCTTTGAGCTGAAAACATTGACATAAAAAAAAAAACAAAAGGATTACAGAATCTGTAGTTTTAAAATATGAAACAAAAAGGTCCTAGAATAAATATCACATCTCAAGTTACTGTGGATTTAAACTATTCCAAGTCTCAAATAATTTTAGTTTAGAAATAATAGGTTCAAACTCTAAGAATTTTGGTGTCACAGGAGGTTTTTATCCCTCTACATATGATACAAAAAACTTCCATAAAGTAAGTGTTTTCCACCTACCCACCATCACAGCATTTGGTTCAACTAACAATGATGTAAGGCCCTGCAGAGTTTATTGCCGTGATAAGCAAAGAAAAGAAAAAGAAGAAAGGAACACCAGGTGCCAAAAAACAGGGAGTTATTCACAGTCCCTATTCTAGACCCCTCTGGACAGAACTGTGGAGAATAAAGTGAGAGGGAGGGAGTGGGCTCCAGCAGGCACCGCCCAAGCTGC
>JAQZBX010021364.1:0-32339 GCA_029593785.1 Cabassous unicinctus
AAAAAAAAAAAAAAAAGAATGAAAGTAGACCCCTTCCTCACACTATATACAAAAATTAACTCAAAATGGATCAACAAAACTAAATTTAATAGCTGAAACTATAAAACTTCTGGAAGAAAAATTAGGAAAATATCTTCAGGACCTTGTATTAGTCAATGGATTCTTAGGCTTTACACTGAAAACACAAGCAACAAAAGAAGAAAGTAGATAAATTGAACTTTATAAAAATGTTTATGCATTAAAGGACATTAACAAAAAAGTGAAAAGACAACCAACAGAATTGGAAAAAATATTTGCAAATCATATATCTGGTGAGGGTTTAATATCCAGTATATATGAAGCACTCCTATTACTCAACAACAAAAAGACGATTAAAAAATGGGCAAAGGATTTGAATAGACATGTCTCCAAAGAAGATATGCAAATGAACAATAAGCACATGAAAAGATGTTCTATATCATTAGCCATTAGGGAAATGCAAATCAAAACCATTATGAGATATCACCTCATACACACCAGAATGGTTACTGTTAAAAGGCAGAAAATAACAAGTGCTGATGAGGATACGGAGAAATAGCAACCTTAGTATATCATTGATGGGAATGTATATTAATGTGGCCATGTGAAAAACAGTTTGGCAGTTCCTCAGAAAGTTAAACACAACTACCATGTGACCAAGCAATCCCACTTCTAGGCATATACCCAAAAGAATTGAAAGCAGAGACTTGGTCAGATATTTGTACACCAATGTTCATAGCAGTATTATTCACAATAACCAAAAGGTGGAAGCAACCTAAATGCCCATCAGCAGATGAGTGGATTAACAAAATGTGGTAAATACATACAATGGAATGTTACTAGTCCTTAACAAGGAATGAAGTTCTGATACATACTACATGGATGAACTGTCAAGATATCATATTGAGTAAAATAAGTCAGACACAAAGGGCAAATAGTACATGATCCCCTTTATATGAAATTGGTAGAATACGCAAATTCGCAGAGACCGAAAGAGTGCAGGTTAGCAGGGGCAGGGAAAGGGGGAATGGGGAATTAATGCATAATGGTTTTACGGTTTCTGTTTGGGGTGATGGGAAAGTTCTGGTAATGGATGGTGTTGAAAGTAACACAACATTCTGAATGTGATTAGTCCCACTGAATTGAATGCTATGGGTGGTTCAGATGGGAAAGTTTGTTATATATGTTTCCACAATAATAAAAAAAAAAAAGAACAACTAAAGAGACAATGACAATTAAATGCAATCTATGATCCTGGACTCTAATAATGGAGGAGAAAAGGCCCAAAAGTTTATATGAAAAAATGGAATATAGGTTGTAAGCCAGGGGTTCTTAACAAGGGGTCTGTGAGCTTGAATTGAAATTAAACAAAACATTATCCTTGTGGGGACGTGTTGGTGCGGGTGTGATATATTTATTAAATAAACACAGTTTAGTGTGGACTTAGTAAGGGGTCCGTGGTTATCATCTGACTGGCAAAGGGGTCGTGGAACAAAAAAGGTTAAGAACCCCTGCAGTAAGCTTTATATCAACGTTAAATTCTTGAACTACAGAAGTGGATGTCCTTGCTCTCAGAAAATACACATGGCAGTATTAAATGCTCAAGGAACACAATGTATACAACAGGCTCTCAGAGGTTTAGAAAACAGATTTTAAAAGAAGAGAGCAAATGTGGGAAAATGTTAAAAGTTGGTGGAATAGAGACAGAAAGCAGATTGGTGTTTGCCAGGGAGTGGGGGATTAGAGAGTGGAGGAGTGACTGCTTAGGGGCAAAGGGTTTTCCTTAGGGGTGATGAAAATGGTTTGGAATTTCATAGAGTTGGTGACTGCACAACACTGTGAATGTACTAAATGCCACTGAACTGTACACTTTAAAATGGTTCATTTTATGTTATGTGTGTGGATTGTACCTTAATAAAAAAGTAGATTAAAATTTTTTTAAAAAGTTGGTGGATATGGAGATATGGATGGAGAGGTATGTTCTCTATGGATTTTGTATTATTTTTGCAATTGTCCTGTAATTCTGAAATTATTTTAAAATAAAAAGTTGAAAAAATTTTCTGAACTTAAAGAAATAAGAGGAGGTAGACAGATTGAGATGAAATAGTACCAAAAGCTGGGTGAGCGGCAATCACCACTGCCCACCCCACTGCCCCTCTGCTGCGTCCCCTTGCCCTGGAGCCCCAGCCCCTGCTGTGCAGCCCTGAGGGTTTGTGGCATGTGGCAAAACCAAGGCAGAGCTACAGTCCTCATCCCCAGCGGGCCCAATGCCAGACTCGGTGGCACAACTAGAAAAGGGTATTTATGGAATCCCAATGAGTGGAGATGAATGATACAAAGAACCAAGGTCTGCATGGATTCCTGGCTCATTCTAGTCCTGCTTGGCAGTGGTCTCATGTATGTGTCAGTGCCAACAATGCTACCACAATTTCACCTTCAGCAGGAGTTAACGAGATCAAGTGAAGCATCCACGGCAGAATCAGTTAAAGAGAACAAAACTTCAAATCCAAGTTCTTCCGTGAATTCTCTTTCCATGGCACCAATGTTCAGCCCAAATCTAACTCTGGAACCCACCTATAATACCACTGTCAATTCTTCAGACTCTGCAATGGGACCACAAGGACAGCAGGCACTGTATCTGGGGTTACTACAATTTTGCCAAATGGAACATGGCTTCCGGGTAACCAACTCACAGATGCCAGAACAGAGCCCTGGGAAGGACATCCCAGCACTGCAGCCACCACCCAGAAACCTTCCCTCCTTCAGAGGAGATGCCAGTTACCACAGTGATGGCAACCCTGCCCTCGCTGCTAGTGATTGTGTTTATTATCATCTTGCCTCGTATCTACTCTGGAGTCCACCTGACACCAGCTGAAGGGCTTCCAGATTCTGATTACTGGACTTCCAGGAAGATGGTGCCAGAATAGGTAGGCAGGGCTCAACTCTGCCGCAGAAACAATGGAGGAAGTGCAAAAAAGCTGTCCAAGGGACCTGCTTTGGGAATTGGCAGACCAGGAGCATGCTGCGCACTCCCAAGAAGGGCAAGGGACAGAAAAAAGCCAAAATGAAAACCGTGAGTTACTAAAACCCCCCACCCCACCAGGAATGGCTCCCCTCCCCCACCCACAAGGCCAACAGCCTGGACAAAACCCCTGGCTCACTGCAGGCAACTGAAAGGGGAACAGATGTCTTCCTCCCCAGGAGGAAGTGTGGCGGAGGGTGGACAGTGGTTTCCCTTTGATGAATGTGTCCAGCAAAGCCTGTTTTGAATCTTGGCTCTGGCCAGACCAGAATCATGGGCAAGTAGAAGCTGAAAGACACCCTTGTGGAAAGAATGGCTGACAATCGCCGTCTGCTGGCAGGCTGGGAAACTGCAAGGAGAAAAACCGCTTTTAGGTATCTCTTGTCCCAAACTCCTGGGAGCAGATCTGTACCCCATTTTGATCCTATTTTGATGACTTAAGCTGGGCAGTTTTAAAGACTTCGAATAAGTTGAGCCATAAATCAAAGAGCCATGAAACAAAACAAATAGTAAAGAGAGTATTCTGTTAAACAAAACCAAAAGTCAAAGCATATTTAAATGCCTAGACACCAGCAAAAAATTACAAGCCATACTAAGAAGCAGGAAGAGATGACGCAGCCAAAGGAATAAACCAAAAATCCTAATGAGACACAGGATTTAAGACAACTAATCAATGAAAATCACACAAAGCTCCTAAATCAATGCAAGGAGTTGAAGGAAAATATGACTAAAGAGATAAAGGGTTTTAAGAAGACACAGGAAAACATAAAGAACAAGTTGAAAGCCTGCAAAGAAAAGTAAAAGAACTTATAGGAATGAAGGACACAATGGAACAGGGTCTCAGGGAATTGAATGGCAACATGAATCCACAAACATATGCATTATTGGTGTCCCAGAAGGGGAAAAGAATGGAAAAGGGGCAGAATAATATTTGAGAAAATAATGAACAAAAACTTCCCAACCATTATGAAAGACATAAATATCAGAATCCAAGAAGGACAATGCACCCTAAACAGAATAAATCTGAATAGACCTACTCTGAGACACCTATTCAGAATGACAAATGCCAGAGACAGAGGATTCTGAAAACAACAAGAGAAAAGCAAAGCATCACATACAAGGGATGCTCAATAAGACTAAGTGCCAATTTCTCATCAGAAACCTTGGAGTTAAGAAGAAAGTGTTATGATATATTTAAGGTACTGAAAGAGAAAAACTGCCAGCCAAGAAGTCTTTATCCAGCAAAACTGCCCTTCAAAAATTAGGGTGAGTTTAAAGTCGTCACAGAAAAACAAAAACTGAGATAGTATGTTACCAAAAGACCAGAATTACAAGAGATACTAGAGGGAGTGCTATTGCCTGATAGGAAAAAAACAAGGTCAAGAGACTTGGAGAAGAGTGTAGAAATGAAGATTATTAGTAAGGGTTACTTAAGGAGCGAAAAAACAGACAATAGTAAGATATGACAATGGAAAGCCAAAGGATAAAATGGACACAGTGAGTAATGCCTTTACAGTAATAACATTGAATGCTGATGGATCGAATTCCCCAATCAAGAGACATAGACTGACATAATGGATAAAAAATATGAGCCATCTATATGTTGTCTACAAGAGACTCACTTCAGATGTAAGGGCACAACCAAGTTGAAAGTGAAAGGTTGAAAAAAGATATTCCACGCAAATAGTAAAAAGATCTGGAATAGTGATACTAAAATAGATTTTAAATGCAGATTCGGATTACATTATCAGTGGCTATCAAGAAAATAACAAATTCATTGCTGCACAAGGGCCAAAAGAAGAAACAGTGAATGATTTCTGGAGGATGATGTGGGAACAAAACATAGCCACCATTGTCATGGCGACCAACTTGAAGGCGAGAAAGAAGTGTACGTGGGCTTATATATAAAAGTGCTGGCCTGGCCAAGGCTGCTGGGCCTATGGGAATATCTGCATGTCAGTAGAGGATGTGACCATCCTGGTGGACTACCCAGTCCAAAAGTCCTGCATTCAGCAGCTGGGCGATGTGACCAACAGAAAGCCATAGCACCTCATCACCCAGTTCCCCTTTACCAGCTGGCCAGATTTGGGGTGCCTTTCACCCCGATCAGCATACTCATGTTCCTCAAGAAAGTGAAGGCCTGTCGTGGTCCACTGCAGTGCGAGTGTAGCCTGAAGAGGTACCTTTGTTGTCACGGACACCATGCTGGACATAATGCATAGAGTGGAAGGTGGGTGGGCGCACCGCTGCCGGGCTGCTACCGACAGACATGTAGCATATTTTCACATACCAAGCCCTTCTGGAGCATTATCGCTATGGGGACACAGAACTGGAAGTGACCTCTCTAGAAATGCACCCACAGAAAATTTTCAAAACCCCAGGGACCAGCAACAATGGATTAGAAGAGGAGTTTAAGAAGGTGACATCAACTGAAATTCAGAATGACAAGATGCAACCAGAAACCTTCCAGTCAACATGAAGAAGAACCAGATTTTACAGATCATTCCATATGAATTCAACAGCGTGACTATCCCAGTTAAGAGAGGTGAAAAGAGCACAGACCGTGTGGACGCATCTTTCATTGATAGCTACCGGCAGGACTCCTACATCGCCAGCCAGGGCCCACTTCTCCCACAACTGAAAGCTTTTGGTGAATGATCTGGGAGTGGAAATCCAGTTCCATCGTGATGCTAACAGGCCAGGAGAAATGTGCCCATTCCTGGCCATCTGAGGGACCGGCATCCTATGGAGACATCACAGTGGAGCTGAAGGAGGAGGAGGACTGTGAAAGCTGCACTGTCAGACACCTCCTGGTCACCAACACCAGGGAGAAGAAGAGCCGGCAGGTCCGGCAGCCCCACCTCCAGGCTGGCCCGAAGCGGGCATCCCAGCCGTGAGAAAGGTGTGATCAGCACCGTCGCAGCCATGCAGCAGCAGCAGCACCCAGGACCCAGCCCTTCACTGCGCACTGCAGCACCCGGCGGGAAGGAAAGGGACCTTCCGTGCCCTGAGCACGGTCCGGGAGCGGGCGAAAGCAGAGGGGATTCCGGACATCTTTCAGACCGTCAAACAGAGGCCACACACGGCCCAGGCCCTGGAAAAGCATGAATTCTGCTCCAAGGTGGTGCAGGAATATATTGATGAGCTCGCAGATACGCCAACTTCAAGTATGAGGTGATGAGGCCTGTGGTAGGAGAACTGCTTCTCTAATATGGTTTTGTTAATATGTACAACATTGTGATTATATCTTATAACTGCCTTAGAAATTGGTACAGAGACTTCTAGTACCTGTTAAGTAGAAATTTTATGCATTATTGTGTTAGCACTGATAGTCCCTTTTCCAATGTTTTACTGGGGTATTAAATAGTGTGATATTGGATTGGGGGGAAAAAAAGCTGGGTGAACCTCCAGGGGGGCTCAGCTGTGGGTGGGGGAAGGGGGAACATGCACCGTGGATGGGAGTGCCTTGGGGTCACGAGGAGGGAGAAGCTGCCACCAGATGCCCACGGCCTCGCCCCTGAACGCCCCACCCTGTCTTCCTGCGGGAGGCGGGTAAGGAAATGAGTGATCCCCTTGTCCATGGCCATCTCTCACTCACCAAACCAGGGGTTCCTAACAAGGGGTCTTTGAGCTTCGATTGACAATTAAAAAAACATTATTCTTGTGGGGATGTGTTGGTGCGGGTGTGATATATTTATTAAATAATACACAGCATAGTGTGGACTTAGTAATGGGTCCATGGTTTTCACCTGACTGGAAAAAGGGTCTGTGGAACAAAAGAACCCCTGCACTAAACAGACTTGTTCTCCATTCTTCACACAGGTACAGCCCATTAACGCTTCCACGCCTTCCCTCACCCTGGAATGCCAACTGGAATGCCCTTTCCCCAAGTTTATCCAAATCTGGCTTGCCCTTTGAGTGCACATGTCACCACCTCTGGGAAGCCTTCCATGATTGCTCTAGTCAAAAGTAGTGTTTCCTCCCTCTGACATCTTCTAGAACAGAGAGCAGCAGCTAAGAGCTTGGGCTCATTTTATCTATCTGTAAGATGGGAATATGAGGATTACACAAGATGATCCATGCAAAGCCCCATACAGTCCTGGTGCACAGTAGGCACTCAGCAAACAGCAGCTGCTCATTATGATGCTTTGGTTCCCCCCACTCCCATGCTTCCAAGGTAGGACCACAGCTCCCACAGGCCCTGGCACACAGTAGGCACCCATCGAATGCTCACCTGTGTGACCAGCAGGTGGCCCCACACCTCACTTAACCCACCCTGCCCACCCCCTCCCAGCTGCTCTGAGCCCCTGAGTCACCTGCTGCCTCCCCCTGGTCAGGGGAAACAGAGAGGACAGCAACGTGTATCACCGAGCAGGCACTTGGGCCATGTTGGTGACGAAGCCTTTGGGCTCAGCCTCTCCTCTTCCCTTGCCCTGTTTCAAAACCCTGCCTACCCCTATGAGGGTTACTCCCCTTCAACAGGTAAGAAAACTGAGGCCCAGAGACTTGTGGGGTCTGTCCGAGACCACAGAGCACTCCTTGCAACCCATCAACTGGTAGCGACACAGCTACCAAGGGTGCCGGCAAGGCCCTGGCGGGATTAATCCGTGCCTCATTTTACTGAGGGGGAGCCCTAGAAAGGGGGAACAGCCTTGCCTAAGGCCTCCTGTGGACTGAAGCTCAGGTCTCATGGCTCTAAACCAAACAGCCCACACAGGGTGGAAGGTGGGCTTCCCAGACCCCTCCTTGCCTGGGAATAATTGCCTCCCATGTGATGTCAGAGTCGGCCTGTGTGACCAATAGAAGGTGGCTCCCACTCTGGTTCCAAGGGATGGGCATGCAGCTGCCCAGCTGGGCAAGGGGAAGAACCTTAGCCTGCTCGGGAGCAGCTGCAGGGAGCCATCAAGGCAGCCTGGCTCAGAGCCAGCACCCAGGACCTGGTCCCCCACCCCACACCTGCCGAGGAGAGAGAGTCTCAAGCAGGCCTGGGAGCGCTGACACCCCTGCAGAGGTTGTAGCAGGCCACACCTCTGAGAGACAGCTTAACTCTGCTGCTGCAGGAGAGGGGCTGGTTCGTGGAGAGGGGCTGGCGTGGGGCAGTGCTGTCGGCTGGGTCAGAGGAAACACCTCTGGGAAGAAACACAGCCCCCTGCACGCACATGCACTCACACACTCACGTGCGCACACGTCTTTCACAGGATTCTTTACTGAAAGCTTCTGGGGAAACCACCGTGGAGTCTGTGGAAATGCTCTGTATCTGTACAGGCTGATGTGAACGTGTGGCTCCATGGCTTCGCTCACCTGATTCCAGCTGATTGTCTGGGATTTGCTCCCTGTTCACAGACAGCCACACGGAGGCCCAAGGAGGAAGTGACCAGGTGACCATGCCCCCAGCCCTGGCTTTTGAGAGCTGCACCTGAGGCTGGAGGTCAGGGCCAGGCTTCTCGTGGGCCTCGACACAGCAGCTCTCATTAGCAGCCAGCTGACATGGGAGATGGGGGGTGGGGGGACTTTCCATCATCTCCTCTTCTAACCACCTCTGCACGCCCCTACTCCAACAGGCCAGAGGTGGGACTAGCTTGCAGGCACCTGAGCAGATGCCCCCGGGTGGAGAAGTCGGGTTTCCCGGGTGGAAAGCCCCAGAGGCAGACTTGGGGCTGGGCTGCTTTTCCCTAGGGCAACTTGAGGTATTTCTCTCCATCCTAACAGCAAAGGATGCTGGGGTGGGGGGTGCTAATGGGTGCTGGGCATGCACCAGGCACCTCACTAAGTACTTCAGTGACTCCGCCAGGTGGACACTGTTACCACCCCCTACACAGTTGAGGAGACTGAGGCCAGGGGGCCTGGGGGACTTGTCCAAGGTCACCAGGCTAGGAGGCAACTTCTCAGGAATGCTTGCCTGCCGCCTGCCTTCCAGCATCTCCACACACTCTCCACACCCTCCCCCATGCCCTGAAGGGAAGGGGGAGGGAGCTCCTCGGGTGCCAGAGCAGATCTTGGAAAACTGGGAGGTTTGGAGAGAAGAGCTGGGGAGAAATGCCACAGCCAGGGCCCCCTCGAGGCTGCCTGCGAGGCCTCCTGAGGGCTGCCGGTGCTGCTGTCGCTGAGTAGTCAAAAGACAGTCTTCCAGCGGCCCGCCCCCTCCCCTCCCTGACATTCTCTCTGCCAAATGAAATCTGGCAGCTTCTGAAAATAGCTCCGCGCTGCAGCAGGCGCTCTGCCCGCCCTTCAGCAGGCTGGCCCACAGCTGGGGGTGGCTGCTGCGAGCAGGCGCTGGTGCACGCGGGGCTGGGGGTAGGTGTCACACACGGCACACGGGTGGCGCAGAGCTGGGGGCACGTGGCAGTTGCCATCCCTCGGCGCCTGTGACCTTTCCACAGTTAGTGAGTCTGCAGTGACCTGGAGTCAGCCTGGCACCCTCTTCAGCAGTGGTGAAATCACTAGTGGGAACGAGCAGCTGCCCTTGGGCCAGTTTTGTCCAAGCATGTAGAAAAGAGAAATCCAGGAACCAGGGGAAAATGCCAAGATGGTATTTATTAATATCTGGATGTAAAACCCAGCAGTGTTGTCCTATCTGACGAGGTCTGGGGTTTCCCAGCCAGGGAGAGCGGCCAGGAACCAGGCTGGGTGTCAGGCACTTGTCAGGCCTGTATCAGGCACTCAGCACCCCGAGGCTCCCTTGGGCCCAGCAAGGAAAGGGCCCCTGCCCTGACTCAGGCTGAAGTCAGGCCCAGACCTTCTGGGCACCCCTCAGCAGCCCTCCCCGACCTCTGGATCTGACCCAGAATATAGAAAGAACCCTGATTAAACGGGGGCCTCCTGCCCCTGCCCCAAGCACCCATGGTCACAAGCAACCTCACAAAAGTGCACCAAGGGTCATCCCCTGCCATCTCCCAGGCCAGCATGGGGGTGAGACCTCACGTGGGGGCACCGAGAGAGGCTTGCCTGCCTGGAATCGGAGGGCAGGCAGGGCAGGGAAGCTTACCCTTCTGTCACAGTGATATTTTCCCTAGTGGAAAGGGTTAAAAGCACCACCACCACCCCCACTCACAGCTGAGATGAGAAACCATCCTTTGAGTAGGTGGGAGTGACAGGATGCCTGGGCACAGGGACTCCGTGGGGGGAGAGGTGCAGCAAGGCAGGGCTGGACCACCCAGGGAGGGAGGCAGACTTTCCTCTGCAGCCCAAGGGACACCAAGGACGGGTAAGCCTGAGAGAGGCAGCTGGTGCAAGGGACACCAGCCACCCCAAGAAGGCAGCAGTGGGCCCTTGATTGTCCCTTCTCTCTCCCTTGTTGCTCGCTCAGCATTCACAGACAGCAACACTGTCCCTGGTCACCATGGTAACCAGTGGCCGGATGCCTTTCCCAAGGCCAGGCCCGCCCCCCAGGGGAGCGTCTCCACGGAAGAGGGGAGGCCCAGCCACAGCTCCCAGCGGCCTAGAAGGCAGAGGCCATGCCCCAAGGCACAGCAAAGTTGAGGCATCATGCAGTACCCCCTGGCCAGAGCTGCTGTGGTTGCAGCAGGCAGCAGGCAGCTCTCCCCAGGGACCCCACCCAAGGGCCTGGGCCTGGGCCTGGGCTGGGGCTCTGAAGGAGGTTTTGGGTCAGGGCTCCCCATCCTGAAATTCCAAGTGACAAATTCAAACACAACAAAATAATCCTTTGGTTAAGAAAATCACCCTGGGCCTTCCCGGCCTGGGCCTCCACATGCTCCAGTCTGTCCTCCCTGCTGAGAGGAGCGGCTCCTCCACGGCCCCACGAGCTACTGGTTGTTGCAGCCCTGCGAGGCCGAAGAGCCACCTGCCTGCTTTTTCCTCCGCTTGTTGAGGAGCCGGTTATTCGAGGTCTGCAGGTCCTTGACCTTCACCTGGTCGTAGTCTACCCGCATTGTGGCCAGGGCACTGGTCATCTCCTCCTGGCGGCAGACAGGGGTCTCAGAGGTCAGGATGCATTGTTCTCAAGAGCCATCACCCTCTGGCCTGGGCTGTGATCACAGCGGCTGCCAACAGCCTGTGCTACTCAAGAGCGCACCGTGCACCTGGCACAGGGCCAAGCCCTTGGCATCCTGTAACCTTCACTACTGTCCTCTGTGAGGATGCTGTGCTTACCTGCTAAGGCACAGACAGGAGGCTGACTCCCTGGGGTCACACTGAGGGTTAGTGGGGCTGGGCCTGGACCAGCGTTCTGCGCAGAAGGGCCTGCTGGGAGTGCCATCCCCCTGGGAACCCAGGGCACTGGGGCCTGGAACTGGGGCTCTGAGCTGCTGCCCCTTACGCTCAAACCCAGCCTCTGCTGAGTCTAAAACCAGGCTGACCACCCTCCCAAATACTGTTGGTTATAAGAGGGGTTATGGCCAAAGCTTGGCACCAAAGTCCCTTCCCCGAGTCCCAGGCCTAAAGCCCGTCTTCATTAAGGAAGTGATCCAGGAGCACCACCCTGAGTGTGGCCCAGAGTCCTCGGAGCTGTGGTTAGGCCATGGGGGCAGTCACCGGCACCCTGTGCTCCAGGCATGGGGGAGGGGCTCAGGTCCAGACACAGGGTAGCCCCTGCCCCAGAGTACCCCTTCTGCAAACCCTGGAACCTGCAGGGAGCCCAAGGCAAGGCAAACCCACCTTGACTTCGTCCCAGTGGTCTTTGTCTTCCTGCAGCACACGGGCTGTGTGGAGTGGGGTCTGTGGCACCACCATCAGTTGCTGGAAGGAGCCCCAGGCCCATGGGTTAGAACTTGGAGGCACCTGGGACAGCACTGGCTCTCCCACTCCCCCATACCCTCACCCTTCTTCCAGTCTTGGATGGGGAAACTGAGGCTCAGGAAGTGAAGAAAGGAGCCTGACTGGGCCAGTGGTAGAGCCAGGCTGTGTACATGGGTCCATTCCAGCCTCTGGGCCAGGGGGCTTGGGCATCAAAGCCCTGGCACCCTGCTCCAGCTCTCTATCCTGACTGCCAGGGGTGAGGAGGCACTCACGTTGATCCAGGGATGGTTCATGAACTGAGTGATGGTCAGCCTCTCTGTGGGGTCTGTCTTCAGCAGAAGGCGGATCAGTAGCTTGGCTAGAGAGGCCAGGGAGGAGAGGAGAGAGGTGAGGTTGCAGGGTTCCTCAGAACCAGTCCCCCCACCCCTCCGTGTAGACCACAAACTCTGTGGGGGCAAGGGCTGCACGTGCTTCATGTCACTGCTGCATGCCCTGTGCCCAGTGCAGAACTCAGTAACTTTGAGTGAATGGAGGACTGTTTGGGCAGAGATCAGAAAAGAACCCTGGGGTGGGGCGGGGAATGTGACATCTGACTGGCTGTCATGGGAAAGGGGGGCTATGGCAGTCAGCTTCCACTGGTCCCCACTGGCGCCCACCTCCTGTATCTATGCCTTTGAGTAGCTGCCTCCTGCATGATGTCAAGGTTGGCCTGTGACCAATGAAGTCACATGACCAACGAAGTCGCAGTACATGACTACCGAGGTTGGGTCATAAAAAGCACTGTGGCTTCCTCCCTGTTCTCCTGGGATTGCTCGCTCTGGGGGAAGCCAGCTGCCACGTCATGAGGGCACTCAAGCAGGCTCTGTCAAACCCTCGGACGACTGCGGCACAAGCCAACACCTTGGCAGCAACTTCATAAGAGACCCCGAGCCAGAATTACCCAGCTGAGCCGCTCCGGAATTTCTGACCCATAGGAACTACGAGCTAAAAAATGTTTATTGTTTTAAGCCATGTGGTTGAGGTAATTTGAGAAACGGCAACAAATAACTAATATGGGCAGACTTCTCCGTGGTATCCGGAGGGGAAATATGAGTGACAGATGGGAGTTAGAATGGGTTTGAAGAGGCAAGTTTTAAGCCCATGTGGCAGACACAGACACCAAGGCTCCAAAAGGTTAGGCGACTTGCCTAGAGTCACACAGCTGGGAAGGGGGAGCTGGGATTTGAGCACAGGGTAGTTTGACTCCAAAATGGTATCTTCCAGAATGCAGGCCAAGGGGGCAAGGCGGGGCAGGGTGGACAGAGCAGTTCACTCACCGTCCTCAGAGACGTCTGACCACTCAGGGGTGGGAAAGCCGTACTGGCCCTGGCGGATCCTCCTCTTCATCCCGGGGGAGATGGCTTGGCCCGTGTTGGAGTAGAAGGGCGGGAAGCCACACAGGCTGAGGGAGGGCGGGAGTCATTCCACACAAGAGAGGGGGCAGTGCCATCTCCTCCCTGCCTCCCAATAGGGGAGACAGGCAGACAGTAACCCCATTCCTGGGGACCCCACACACACCTCAAGCATGCTGTCTGCCCTTCAAGACCCTGGGAGGGGTGGCCCATGACCAGAAGGGAAGGCTAGGCAGCACGAGGAGTGAACCACTCAAGCCCCGCCCCCCCAAGGGCTCCACTCCCTCGGCAAGGATGGGGGACAGGGAGAAGAAGTGGTACTGAGTTTGCAGAGTATGGGCAGGGACGAGGCGGGGAGGTGGAGGGAGGGTGGCACTCACAGGATGTACATGATGACGCCCAGGGACCACATGTCACACGACTTGTCATACTTCTCTGGACCCAGGACCTCGGGGGCTGCCAGGGCAGAGGGCACAGGAGGGCTCTCAGCCCAAAGGGTCTTGGAGTCCAGGCAGGAGCCCAGGCAGGGTGGGAAGTAGGTGCCTGGGCTGGGGGGTGGGGCAGAGCAGACTGGCGTCTGGCACCTTCTGGGAAGGCAGCATGTGTGTGAATTTAGGAGAGGAAAAACAGCTCCCCCCAACATAAAGCCGCTTCCAGGCTGGGCTGTAAGGAGCTCCAGCCCCCTAGCTCCTCTGGGCCCTGTGGGCCTCTGCCAGTCTCAACCTGGGCGAGGGAGGAGAGCGGGAGAAGGCCAGTCCAGGGCGTGGCGGGCTCCTCCCACAGGCCAGCTGCCAGGCCCGGGCCTCTGTGTGCACAGCCTGGGTCACAGGAGGGCTCGGAACAGGGCGCCGAGGCCCTCTGTCAGCCTGGCTACCACCCCACAGGGCCTTGGCCTCCCCATCCATGCCATGAGTAGATAGGCCAGAAGATTTCCAAGTTGAAACATTGCAAAATACATCATGGCGAGCAGGATGAGCCACCTCGGTGCTCAGGGGGCTTCCTGGGCCTTAAGCAGCCCTCAAGAAAGTCCTCTCCTGAGGAAGAAGAGGCCTCTGTAAACTGAGTCACGGGCCCCCACCTCTCGAGCACGGGGCACTTTTGGGCAGGGACTTTTCCAGATCTGGGTCCACCTGCCGGCAGGAGAGCAGGGGGCTTCTCCAGGAAGCTTGAGTGTGTGCAGACCCCCAGGCCCATCCTCGCTCTGGCCTAAGGGACCTCGCCCACAAGGCAGGCTGTGGGTGTCCCGTGACCCTCTAATGTAAGGGCAAGGCCTGCCCACTTTCTGAATATGAATCCCAGGAAGACAAAAACTGGAGAAAAACAACCGCAGTTGGGCTCCGTCCCGAGCTGATGGCAGCCTTTTATCACATATATATTTAGAGCTGCTGTGATGTCATTCAGCTCACAGGCCACAGCCAGAATTTTCCTGGATCTATTTTCAAAAGCAGAAGCTGAAGTTTGGGAGAATATTTTTACAGCCTCCAGCCCCCCACGTCACCCGCCTCCATGTAGACAGAATTCTCCCACTCCCTCCTCACTGGGTTTTAACTCTTTGGCTTCTGCACCCCACCTGCTGCCCCACACCACAGCAGTGTACGGGGCGGTGGAGGGTACAAACACACCCCAGGGACTCACCCACATAATAGGGAGTGTAGCAGGGCGTCTGCAGGGCATTCTGGGTGGTCTCCTTGGCAAAGCCAAAGTCGGTGAGCTTGAGCACTGCATCCTTCTCTTTGGAGGTGTAGAGCAGGTTTTCAGGCTGTGGCAGGAAGAGAAACCATGATTTCGAGTCAGGCATGGGGTGAGGGCAGAGACCAGAGCCGATCCTCAGCTGGTCTCCTCACCCCAGGAGGGAGCCAGGTCCATCTCATAAAAGGACCTGGGCCTTGGCCACCAATAGTGTGGGCCAAACGTAGGAAAGGCCAACCTGACCGGGAGGTGACACCCCCATTTGCAGAGGGGAAAGTGAGGCAGGTGTTCAGCCAAGGCTGTGAATAACCACGTGCCACAGAGAGCCCAGAGGCAGGAACTGTCGATCCTGAGCTCCTGATGCTGCCGTGAAACGCCAGGTGAGGATGCTGGGGGAAGGTAGACAGTTCCTGAGCAGTGTTACCAAGTACATGCCCAGCACGAAGCCTGAAGAGCCAGCAGGACAGCCCCACACGAGGTTGCTCAGGCCTGGGCACTGCACAGGCAGTTCTTCCTGGTCACAGAGCTCAGAAAGGCTTAGGGGATCAGAGCGGGTGGGAGAGCTGCATGGAGGAGGCAGCCCTGAAACTGACTTTTTGTGGAAGGGTAGGACATAGGCCCATGGGGAGGAGCAGGAGGGACCTCCAAGCAGAGCTGGGGTGGAAGGATGGGGTGTTGGAAGGAGCTCTGGTTTGGAGCCAGTGGGAGCTACTTCTCAGATTCTATTTGAGATGATCCAACCTTGAATTGGAAGAAAAACAGTGAAGCAGGTTTAGTCTGAATGAGGGTCTCTTCTCTGCAAAAGGTTTTTTCCCCCTTGGGAGAAAAAAAAAGAAGCTAGGGCTAAGGTAAAACAAAAGTTTAGAAGTCAAGGCTGTCATGGCTACACGGAGGAAGGACCCCCGGCTCTCTGCTGCCCAGGCAGAAGGAAGAAGCTAAGGTGGGTGATGTTCTGGACCTGGGTCCGAGGGCCTGGAAGGCGCAGATGCTGCTCTGTGTGTGTGTGGGGGGGGCGTGCATGGGGCTGTCTCAGCTTGCCTTTCACCCTTCTGATCCTGATGACCCTTCAGACCGAGTCCTCCCAGGGAAGGAAATTTGGGGAGATGAGCCACCAGAACACTCCTTAAGCCCACCCACTAGCAGGATACGAAGGCCTCTGTTCTTTCCTCCAGTGCCCAGAAAGTGGCTTCTTTCTCTTAAAATGCTGGCATTAGAGGGCTGAATCTACCACAACTCTGGCTGCTACTTCTCAGGAGCCCAACAGCATCAGGCAGCTCTGAGGCCTGGCACATTCTGAGTACACAAAAATCCTCGCTGAACGAATGAACAAATGAACGAGCAATTCCCAGTGCAGCAAACTTCTAGCTGCGCGGCTTGAGCGAGTTTCTCTCTGAGCCTCAGTTTGCTCTTCTATAAGATGGTTGCTGGTACTTAGCTCAGGGGGCTGGGTGAAAATGATAGGAGAAGCCTGCCAGAGCCTACTGACTCGGGGTAGGCATTCCGTTATTCTGACTGCTGCTGGGATTAGCATTTGAAGGCAACGAGGAGACCCGTCGGCTACAGCAGAACGAGGATGCTGGGGCCACGGGAGATGAGAACAGTCGGGGCGGGGGCAGAGGCCTTGAATGCTGACCAAAGAACCTGGCCTCCATCCAGCGGTACTGGCGGCCATCAGGGGTTTGGGAGTGGGATGGCGCGCCCTCCCCTGGTCCTCCAACCCAGGTCCCAGATCCTCACCTTGACATCCCGGTGGGCAATGTTCTGGCTGTGCAGGAACTGGATGGCAGTGCCAATATCTCTCATGATTTCCGCGGCCTCTGTGACAGACGGGGGAGGAAGCGGTGATCCAGTCAAAGGTCAAGGCCCGGGAACCCTCATCCTATCATCCCCCCTGGGCACAGCCGGTAGCCCAGCATAAGACGGCGACAGCGCTCCTGCTGCCCAGGATCTCCTGTCCCAGACCCCCACCCCAGTCACTCTAGTTTTCTCCAGGGGTGTCCCCAGCCCACCCAGACCTCCTTCCTCAGGCCTGGGCTACATGTCCCCAGCTCGACTGCTGGTTAGCACCAAGGGGCTTCGAGGCCTTCACCCCAAGACCACGTAGAGTCTATCTCTGGCCAGATGTCACAGACTCACAAAACACCTTGGGGGGATGGGCACTCTGCCCCAGCCTCTCTTGCCTGGATGGGGACACTAAGGCATAAGAGGGGTGGGGCCTTTCCCAGCATCACCCAGCAAATCCGGTTCATCCCCTCATCCCGAATCCCCCCACTGGTCCAGCTCTGTGCACATACCTCTCTCAGTGAAAGCTTGGTCACCTCGCTCCTGAATCCTGCTGAACAATTCACCACCTTCCATGCTGCAAGAGGAAGTGATGGTGAGTGAGTGGGCACCTGGGGGATATCAGGTAGCCACCTGCCTCGCCACGGTCCCTGCTGCTCCGCCTGGAGAACAGTCACCATCAGCCTCCCCATGCCCTGCAGTCTGTCATGTGGTGGACCCACAGTTTGGGTGGGCTGAACAGAATTCTTAGAACTGGGGGAGGGTGGCAGGCTCAGTCATGCCCGCCCCCCATCCTGGGAGCACCATATTCCCATTGACACCTTGAGCAGCCCCACCCCTGCCCAGGTCTCAGTTTCCCCAAATGTACACTGAGATGTCAATTACTATCATGACCACCATTCTTGGAGTGCCTGCTGTGTGCCGTGCCCTGGCTTTGAAGTGCCCACTGTGTGCCATGCCCTGGCCTCAGCACTTCGTGTGCACCACCGTGGTACCCTCGGCTTGTCTCTTCACCTCTCTGTGCCTTGCTTCCTCTTCTTTGAAATGGGGGTGACAGCACCAACCTCACAGAGTTGTGAAGACTGAATAAGCAAAGCTTGGAGAGCACTCGGAATGGGGGCAAGCACAGGATGACTGCTACATGAAGCGCTCCCTCCACAGTTTACAACTCAGGGAGGTTAGCAGCTGACCAAGGTCATGTGGCTGTTGGGTGGCAGAACCAGGATCTGAACCCCAAATCTAACCTGTGTGTGTGGTGAGAGGGGGATGGTGCCAGATAGGTGGACAGGGAGGAGCTGGGGGCCCAAACTTGGGCCCCAGGGTCTGAGGAAGGCTGTGACTGAGCCACAGTGCTAGTGGGAAAAGCCCAGGGTGGAGGAGGCAGCTGCCTCCTGGCTCCAGCCCCTGACCCCCCAGACTCGGGTGGGGCCACAGGAATGCAGACCTGGGCGGGAAGGAAGAAGCGGAGGGGCCCGTGTGTTCCCCGCTCTTCCCCGAATCTCCCTGCCCCCCCATTTAGGGCTGGTGGCCTTCCCTGGCCAGTCCTCTGGCTCCTCCTCACAAGCAGAAACCATATTCTGTTCCTTTCCCACGGGCAAGGCCTGCAGCCGCCCCCTCCACAACCCCTCAGGGACTGGGGTGGCATCCAAAGCTGCTAGCTGAGGAATGGAGAAGGTACTGCAAGGCCGGCCTGGAGTCCAGGGACCACGGAGGCACTAACAGGCCACTGAGGCGGGGCCGGCTGGCATACCATTCCATGACGATGAGGAGACAACGCTTGCCACGATGCATGTTCTCATACACGTCCAGGATGCTCACGATGTGAGGGCCTCCTGAGGCCTGCCAGTGGTGCTCCACCTCCTGCCGGGCCTTGGGGCTGTCATACAGAAGCTGTGGGCAGTTGGACACGGAGAGCGTCAGGCCCGTAGCCCACCCCCTCGACAGCCACCCAGACAGGACCACTGCCCTCATTTCACAGACAAGGACACAGATGTTCAGAAAGGCCTATGACCTGCCCAAGGGCACCCAGCTTACAAGGGACAGGACAAGGATTCGAACCCAGGCTTTCCTGACTCACAGTCCAACGAGCCTCTGGAACTGAGAGTCGGCCCTGGGCTCAAGCAGCTCGGCCAGTGGCGTGGGGAGGCTCTGGGAAGTGGCTGACAGCCAGGGGGGGGGGGCTCAGACGCCAGAGAAGCCCCCGCCTCCCTCCTCAGGAGCAGCAAGTGAAGTGGAACTGAGCAGGTACTGGAGTCAAATCACACATCAGCTGTGGGTCCACGGGCCAGGGGCCACATCCCCTGAGTCTCAGTTTCCTCATGTTAACAGTTTCCTCATGATGACACATTTGTGACCAGGATGTAGAGAGCACAGGATGGCCCCTGGCACAGAGCAGGTGCCTTGGGGCCTCCCCTGTGATCCTCTTCCAGCACCTCTATTTGAAATAAAGTGGAGGCCCCAGGAAAGGCTGGGGGTGGGAGAAGGGTGCACCAACAGGAAAGCCTGCCCCGGAGGCCTCGGCATGACCAGGAGGCTTCTGGGGAGGGCACTGCTGGGCCTCACGGCCCAGGCCTGTCAGTCCCTCCTTCACCAGCTCCCACGGTGGAGGAACGCAGGCCACCCTCCTGCAGGAGTGAGGGTAGGGAGACTTCAGAGTCTCCAGGAGCAGGCACAGGAGTGAAACTGCCACTGCCGAGAAAAGAGCTTCTAAAACGAGGTGCCTGGTCATGACTGCTTGAGGCCCTGTTGGTCCCTGGCTTCCAGGGCAACTGCACAACCTCCCTGGGGGGCCCCGGTGCAGGGCCAGGACAGCAGTGCCATTACAGCTGCCGAGTGGGGCCGCCCAGACTCAACCCTTGCCCACGCCTGCAGACCCTCGCCCACGCCTGCAGACCCTCGCCCACGCCTGCAGACCCTGGCCCACGCCTGCAGACCCTCGCCCACGCCTGCAGACCCTCGCCCACGCCTGCAGACCCTCGCCCATGCCTGCAGACCCTGGCCCATGCCTGCAGACCCTGGCCCATGCTTGCAGACCCTGGCCCATGCCTGGAGACCCTGGCCCATGCCTGCAGACCCTCATCCACGCCTGCAGACCCTGGCCCATGCCTGGAGACCCTGGCTTACAGGGTGTGGACCTAGAGGGAGGGACTGAGGGAGATCTGGGTTTGGGACCAGATTGCTCCAGTGACTCATGTGACCTCAGGCAAACATTCGCAGATCCAAGCTGCAGGCTGCTCCTCTGTAAAGTGGGGGCGATGACAGAGCCATCCCCACAGGAGCAAACGCACCCACACGGGTGGCCCTGCTGTATGCATCGCGGCAAGTCGGGCTTCAGGTAGGCAGGTGTCAGGAGCACGGCTCGGGTTAGCTCAGCCTGTGGGGGAGGAGGCGTGCAGGGGGCGGTGGCACAGAACCGGAGAGCAGGGCCGAGCCAGAAAGGCCCAGCCCCCTCAGGGCTGCCCACTTGGGGCCCAGCCACGGTTTGTTTCCCAGGTGAGGAGGGCTGAGGACCAGGTTCAGATCAGCCCTGCCCTGCTCAGCATACACAGGCCCCTGCGCTGCCCGTGACCTTGGTTTCCCCTCTACGGGACGGGGAAAGCCAGGCCGCTGCGGACAGCGCACTGTGCGGGGCAGGCGCTGGGACCAAGCTCTCTAGACGAAGGTGAACTGGTGTGGGCAGAGAGCCCGCGTGGAGAGGCCATGCCTCTGGTGTGCGAGGGACGGGAGAGGAAGGCAGCGGCTTCTCTGCGCCTGCTGCCCCCTGGCTGTCGCTCCATCTCGGAGGCTGCTCTCCTTGGCTCGGCTCCGGGGCAGGTTCCTGCTCCACTTGCCAGGCCACAAGGGAGGTGCGTGTGGAGGCCGCCGAATGCAGACACCACGGATCCCTTGCCCACGCTGCCCAGCCCCCAGGACACCCTGCAGTCCTCTGCACTCTCAGCCTCGAGCGCCGCAGCCCGCCCCACAGTGCTGCGGGTGCAGGGCTCAGTCACACACATGCCACACCAGCCCGCCCCCACCATGTCCCAAGGCAGCTCTGGCCGAGGGTGCCCCAGCCCTAAGCCCACAGGCCCCAAGATGCACCCTCTTCCCTCCCTGCCGTGCCCTCCCTGCACTTCTCTCCCGCTTTGCCTCCTATCCTGCCACCCACCAGCACCTCCTCCCCAGCCTGACATGACATCTCCAGACAAGGCCTTCAGGTTGGCTCCTGGACCCTCCTCTCACACTGCAAGCCCCCGGAGTCTGCCCTCACACCAGCACTCTCTTCTCTTCTCTCATAAAATCCCAAGCTCGGGGCTGGAACCCTTTCTCTGGGGTCCCCATACATGCCTTTCCCCATCTGGCCCTTCTCCACATGTGGCCATAGACCACCTCTCTGTTCTGTAAGTCTCCCCACCATCCTCCCGATAAAGGGCACCTCCTCCCCAGGCCTCCGGGCTTAGCCTTCCTCTGCCCCCTCATTTCCCTCTATCCCCAGCCCCAGAAGACTGCTCTGGAAGAAACGAGCTACTTGCTCTTCCCAAGCAGGCCTCCTCCTCTCAGGTCTCTATGCCCACGTCTATGCTGGTCTCTGCTGCGCACACTTGCCCCGTCATCTTCTCCATTGGATCAACTCTCTCTGAGGAACCTTCTGGGCTCAGCTCAGATGTCTCCTCCTCTGAAAAGTCCCCCGGTGTCTCCCCCAGGTGGACTTTTGCCTCCATCCCTCCCACCAATCTGGAAGCAGCTCAAGTGCAGAGGCCAGGTCAGGACAACCTGGGGTCTCTGGTTGGGGCCTAACAGAAAACATCAGGCTCATGAACAGAGGATGGGAGGACGGGCATGTGGCCCAAGGGAGGCAGCAGGCCAGGGAGGGGGAGGAGGAGGCAGGTGGTTGGCAGGAGAAGGGGCCAGGGAGCCTCAAGGCCGGGGCGGAGGAGCAGGTGGAGCTGCCCTGAATTGGAGCCTCTCGCTGCCTCCCACCCCACTCTGCCCATATTTAGGAACCCATTTCCCACACAGATTAAAATAGTCTTCCCCCAAGTGCCAAGGCCTTGAGAACAAGCAGAGGGCAGGGAGAGGCCTGTCTCCAGAAAGCATGATAAAGGCACCTCTGGCCTCTCTGCAGGGGAGATCACAGGGGCCAGAGCCCTGGACGCGGCCCCACCCGAGTCCAGCCGACAGAGGCAGGACCTCCAGCCTCAGCCTGACGCAGCCACCAAGGAAATCCCCTGGATCAGCACTCCTGAGCCTTCAGGTTGACCTTGGGTGGAGCCCCAAACCTCTTAAAGCCTCAGTTTCCTCATCTTTCTTCCTCATGGCTGGAACCTTATCTTCCAGGGCTCCCCTCAATGTCACCTCCCCTCAGAAGCCCTCTCTGACCATCCTATCTAAAGTGAACCTCAAGGGTCCCTCACTCTCCTTGCACCCTTGAATTTTCTTTCTTTACCTGTATGCTTTGTTTATGGAGGTATGATTTACACACAGTAAAATACACAGGTCTCAAGAGCCCAGTTCAGTGAGTTCTGACGATTGCAAACCCCCCGTGGCCCACCCCCGTCGGCACAGAGAGCATTTTCAGCTCCCCAGAAAGCTCCCCATATTGCCTTTCACCTCCTATGCAGCATTTACTTACAGCCTGCAATTAGCTTGTTCCTTTGAAAACCCTTTACACAAATACACACATAAAGACACTGCATTTACAACGTGCCCAGCTCTGTTCTGAGCCTTTTATAAAGATTAGGAAGAAGGGACTTAATTATTGCCACTTTTTAGAGGAGAAAATTGAGGCACAGAGAGGGGAGGTAACTGGCCCCAGTTCACACAGCTGTTGCCCCAGCCAAGTGGACACCATGCTGCCTCCCTCATGAGACTGTGGGCCCACAAGGGCAGGGCCAGGTCCACCTGGTCACCGGTGGGTCCCAGTGCCCAGCACAGGGCCTGGCATAGAGTATATCTATATTATCTGGCTCAGGTAATATTGGTAGATTTAATGAACAAATCTATAAGGTGTAGATGAGAAAAGAAACCCTTAGAAGTCATCATGAGGATGAAATTAGATTCAGTTGAGGAGGCCTCAGGGAGGCTCAACAAATGGAGGATATGACAGCCTGGCCAGACTTGCTCCCCACTGCCTGGGGTGGCCTGTACTTCATCTACCCTTTCTATTGAAGCAGATTTTACCCTCTCTTCCGGGGAGCCCATCCTGACTGCTCACAAGCCCATGGCTATCAGTTGGCTTCACTTATGCAGGTTCGTGGCTGACTCCACACTGTCCTTCAAAAAAAAGGGACCCCAGGCAAAAGCCCCTCATCCCAGGCATAGGAACGGCACAGGGCCAGGAGGCAGGAGGCCCGGGTTCTATCCCTATTCTCAGCGTGACCCGGGGCATCTCTTTGCTTTTCTCTGGACTTCTGTTTCCATGTTCAACTGCAGAGCTTGGGCTAGACTGGAGCAAGGGGGCACTCGGCGGAGGCCTCGGGACAGGAGCACCTTGCAGAACAGCTGTCGTGGCACCACTCCTACGTTACCCCACAACAATGGAGCAGCCCCGGGTCCCCATGGACCCTGCACCTGCACCTGCACACCTGAGCCCAGATGGGAGCCATCTAGAATGGAGAACAGTGTCTCAGTCCCCAGTCACAGCTGACAGAACAGGGAGGTGGGGGCCTTTGGCCAACCCACCAGACTCACACCTTTGCCTCACACTTGTCCTACATCCCCTGGGCCCCCAAGGATCCACCAAAGCACCTGGGTAGCTCCACATCTCCAGCTAGTGCCCATCTGGGAGGCGAGGCCCTGCTTTCTCCCAAGGGAGAGCCCCCTGGCCGTGCTTGAGAGCACTGAATTTCAAATGACATTTCCTTGAACAAAAGACCCTGCTCTGGCTTCAGGCTTTGCTGCAATGGTTTTCATCTCTCCCTTCTCCCATCCCTCTCCTTTGTCAAATCCTCTCAACTGCCCCCAGAGCTGGCAGCTGGACGGCCAAGGCCCCTGCCAGCTCCACCAGCCAGTGACCCCCAACAGAGGGTAGGGGCAGAGGGGCCCGTGCCCTTCCCAGACACCTGCCTGTGCCAACACCAGCAGGCATAATGGCACCTCAGACCAGGCCAGACCCCCTCACCACTTGTGCCCTTTCCCACCAAAGACAGCATCCACACGTGGGTGGAGGAATTCTCAAGTTCCAGAGCCAGGAGAACAACAGCAGTACCTGCCCGTCTGGAAAACAATTTGTAGTTTACAAAACACTCTTCTGTTCCTTATCTGGTGGGAATGCTCAGTGCCACCCTGTGAGGCAAGCAGAGTGGAGATCATCAGCCCCAATTTACAGACGAGGCAGCAGGCTCAGGAGGGTGAAGTCATCACCCTCGGGCCCCTGGGCTGAAGTATGGTGGGACCAGAACAGGGAAGAGAACGGGGTTCTTGAGAGAGCATCCAGACAACCGCCCCCCCCCACTGCCGAGGGGAGAGCGGAGGAGCAGGTGGCCCCAAGTCAGAGAGGCACTGAACAAAACCACAGCTTGCACAAGACTTGGGAAACTTGTTCTGAAAGAAATGTGTGCATGGTTGCGTGAGTAGTGTACATATATAGAGGCTATGCATGGGTACATGGGTGCACGCATGTGCAGGGCTGTGGGGAGTGGGTGTGTAGGCACATGGGTGTGCGTGCGTGTTTGTCTCTAGCCTCTGTGGTGTTGACTTCGAACTCCCAGAGAGCGGGGTCCATCCACCTGTCCATTCATTCATCTATTATTTTCTATTTCTCCAAAGTGCCTGGCAGCAAACTCATCACAGAGGCGTGCTCAAGAAAGACTGGGCGTCTTGTTGCCACAACTCAACCTGTGGCAACCTCACCCAAGCATGTCCCCAAGCCCAGATCCTCTGTGTAGACCTCTCTGCTGGGCCCAGCACCTCTTGTTGCCCAGAGCTGGAAAAGCCCACTATCTGCCTTCTTAGAGCTTCAAGCAGGGCTGGGGTGTGCAGTGGCTCTGTACAGACTCAGCCTCGGGAATCAGCCCTCACCATCCTTCTCCATCCACGTTCCAGCCCAGGAATGGCCACCTGCATGCCCCAGACCTGCATGCCCGCCCACACGTCCCGTGTCCACACCCACTCACCCCAGGGCTGGGCTCTTGGGAAACAAAAGTGTTCACAGGCTCTCCATCTGCCTCGCACATACAGGAGGTGCAGAGGCCGCCAGCCTAGACCAGAAGCCTCCCCCACCCCCGGCCAATTAACCTGCAGCCCTGACCAAGCTGTTCGTGGGCCCAGCAGGAACACCCACTCCTTCCAGGGAAAGAGCTCTGGTTTGCAATCTCTCCCATCGGTGAGGCAGTAGCAAATTAAGAAGCAGAAACTCTGGATTTCATGACAACCCACAAACTGAGAGACATCAGCCCTACAGCATAGAGAGCTTCCTGGAGGCCAGGGATCCAGTTCCTCTCACAAACCTCGTGGGGCATACCTCGTCCATTATTTTTCCACATGCCCTGCTCATTGACAACAGGATTTCAGGTGTTTTATAATTCTAAAGCATGATGAAACCAAATAAAAACATCAGATCCTCTTTAAAATGAAGGGGGGAAAGTACCAGAAACCCATGTGAGTTCTTAACTATAAAAGAGGACAAATTTTAAATGTGAGCTTCCTGGGAGTATTGGTAAAGAGATAAATAAGTAGGCTCTGCTGCTTTTATCACCCCATGAAGAGAAGCACAGGCATTCATTGAACTTTTTCCAAGACCAAATACTAAAAAAGTTTTAGCATCAGACCTGATATGAGGGAAAAGTGTAAGATTCTGGCAACACCTTCAATAGAAGTTTTGCAAACAATATAGAAAGATTCAAACGAGCTTATCTAATGTGGACTCCTCTATCAAGGCTGACGCCAGCATGTGGCACTGTGCTTGGCACATCTACCAGGAGTGGTGAGATAACATCACCAGGCCCTTTGCTTTCTTGGGATTTTTAGCTTTGTTCAATGGCAAAAGTGGCAGGGGCTAGTAGGTTCCCTGGTATGTTTTCCTTCTAACCTCAGGGGTCTTCAGCCTGCTTCAGGCAAGGGCAGGTCAGAATGCTGAAGAGCTTCGTTTCCCAGCTGTGGATTAAACTGCAATGTCAGACAATCAGGCAGCAGAGATGAACAGAATGTCATAAGAAAATTGAAGTTTCAACTCATCTATTTTTTTCTTGGTGGAGATGCCCCTATTCAATACAGAGGGAGGCTATGCATAGGAAAAGCTCATTGAACCCAATGCACTCCCTCCTGACAAGAGTTTTCAACTCAGTCATGTCTAAGATCCCTTCCTGCTCCCAGTTCTGTGATATTTGGGTTGTCTTTCCATGGGGACGCATCTCTAATTTGATAAGAGAAGCCAATGGAACAGCAGGATTCATTTTACAGCCAGTTGTTGTAAATGCCTTTGCCTTGTGCTGTTGGCACCTGGGAGGGTTATTAACACACTTCACCCTGGCCCCTGGCTGGGCAATGTGGCCCTCACCAACTGCTCTGCCCACTCAGAGTGGGGGCCGCAGCCTCAGCCCCTGCTCTGGGAGCAAATGTCAGGATGGGGCAGTGTGGACTGAACCCAAGGTCAGGATTCAGAAGCAGGCATTTCTTTCTCAAGGCCTCAGCATGCTTCCTTGTAAAGCCAGCGTTCCCCCACCTTGCCTTCCCTCTCCCCCAAGGGCACCAGTGCTATCTGGAGAGCTTCCAGTAGTGTCGAGTCTAACTTCTTAGCCACAGGTTCAAATTAGAGCCTCAGATGTGGGCCATTATTCTCTCACACACTCATTTTCCCAGCTTTCATAGCTCATTAGAGGAGCTAATGGAACCAATTTTGCAGCTATGGATTAGTTGGCCTCATGCCAGTTCAGATCTCATTTCATTAGGCTCTGACCACGTCCTGCTCTCCGTCTTACCCTGTCTACTTACTTCTCCTCAGAGGCTCAGTTCCAGAGAGGCTGGCGCACATGACGCCACTGGCCCCAAATGCCCAGGCTCCGCTGGATGCTCAGGGAATGATTAAGTCAGGTCAGTGTGAGCGTCCTCTTCACAACAACTGTCTCCCTGGTGCTTGGCCAGAGCTCACACATCTGGAGAAGAACTCGGACCACACCTGTTACCTGTGGGGAAACGGTGGCTTCCAAAGGCCAAAACATCACACAACTGCGCCGTGAGCACTGAGGTGTGAACGCAGACCTGTCGGCTCCTCGGCAGTGGGGACCACACAGACAGCTGCTTGGCCCCTTTTCCAGGCATCACGGGGCTTGGGGTGAGCACTCATGCCCCTGCAACTCCAGCCTGGGAAAACGAACTGGGAAGGCGCAGCTGCCCCTTCCAGGAGCTTGTCCCTGCACCCCTGGGTCTGGGCCAGGCTCTGCTACTCGGACACTGCTACAACAGTGGCAGATATTCCCAGAGCCGCTGCCATGTGCCAAGCATGATGCACCCACTCATCTTGCCTTCCAACAATCACCACTTTCAGCTGAGGAGACTGAGGCTCAGGGAGGTTTTGTGACTTCCCAAGGTCACCTGGTTCCCATATGGCCGCCTCCAAATCCGGGAGTACTTTGGGAGCCAGGATCCCACCCTCACCCCTAGCAAAGCCTGCCCATTTGACAGATCCCTTCCCGACTCCTGAGGACATTTACTGACCCTGCCTGGGGGCCAGTCCTGGAGCTGGGGCTGGGACTGCTGCCGCAGGAGCTCTGCCCTCAGGGATTCGGGGATCTACAGGGCAGTTCTTGTCAATGGAGACTCTCTGTGAAAACACAGGCCTGGAGTAGCTGGATCTTTCTCTCCCCTTCTCGTTCCTTTCCAAGCCAGAACCTGGCAGAGCAGGTGAGATGGGGAAGGGCAGTCCGTCCCGAGGGCACCCAGGAATAAGAAGGGTCCCAAACAACATCCTCTCCAGGCCAAAGCTGGGGCATCTGACAGGGAGAGCTGACCGGCTAGGAGCCTCCCTGACCACCTTCCACCAGACTCCTGGGAGGAGAAGGAGCAGCTGAGGCTCCAGGCACCAGGTCTGTCCGTGAAGCTCTGTCAACAGGAAAGCCATCATACATTTTGGAGTTGTCAAGTCTTAGGAATACAAGATCCTCCAGTTTGCTAAATTATGATGGCCTCAGTTAATCTGTTTCTCACCAGCTGCTTCTGATAACCTGGAAACAAAGGCAGAAGCTCCAGGTCTGGGGGTTGGGGTCTTCAATGAAAGAGGGGACTAAGCTGGGCTCCAAGGCCAGGAGGGGGAGGGACAGTGGGTACATGAGTGCCAGGTGGGGCAGGTCCAAGCGGTCCCAGTGCCCCAGGCCAGGGACCAAGCATTGTGCAGGACCAGCTCTGGATGAAATAGGCCCAGATGCAGAGGCTGGCTCTGTCCTCTGCTCACCCGCTCACCCGTGGCCTTGGGCAGACCATTCAACTTCCCTAAGCTTCACTGATCTGATCTGGAAAATGGGGACAGTGACAGCACTTACGTCCCTGGGTGGCCATGAGGATGAGCTCTTGGCAGCACAGTGCCCAGCACAGAGCCCTCGGCAGGGGAGCTGGGGCATCATGGATAGAGACGGGCCCCAAGCTTTGTTGGAGGACTTCCAGCCCCAGGATTCCACTGGGTCTTGTCCTGAGATGACCTTACACTCTTCCCCTCCTTGGCCTCCAGAACTCAGGGAAATACCAGCCTAGCCTTTGGGACCTGGGGGCCGACCCAGATGGTCACAGGGAATGGTCTCAAAGAGGGGCCAGGCTGGGCTTCTCAAGACTGGACCAAGAATCAAAAGCTTAAGGACCCGGCAGCTCTGCTGTGAAAGGCTTGGTGAGGAAGAGGAGAGAGTGGCCTAGGAACGGCAGCTCTCCATGGGGGGCATCCTTGGGGGTGGCCCAAACCAGAGAACTAACCCAACTCTCAGCTTTGGGGAGCTGGATGAGGGGCTGCATCCCACTTTCCAGGGCAGCTCCCCCACTCCCCAGGAGACAGGCTCCTTACACCAGCTAGACGCCAATCACCCTTCTGAGCAGTCTTCCCTTCTGCAAAGTGTGTGACCCTGGGCAGATCGTTTAAGCCCACTGAGCCCCAGCTCCCCATCTGTGAAATGGGCACACACTCTCCTCACACGTGGCAGGAGGGGGGGGAGTGTGGGGAAGCCTGGGACTCTCAGCACCTGGACCCTCAGAGTATGAGTTCAGGGGGCTCACAAGGGGCCTGTGTGACCTTTCCCCAAAGCCCTGAAGGAAGTCTGTGGCTGAGGCAGAATGTGGGGATCCAGCATGTGGCAAGGGCAAGGGGGGTTCTGACTCAACCTGAGGGTGTGGGAAGGAAAAGTTTGTAGCTCTCAGAGGGTCCAAGTTCTATTATCCTCCCCTAATTTCTCAAAGGAAAACTGGATTTTTCTGTCAAAATCCGCTACATAATTTGTGAAACATTACCCCGGTTCTATTTCTTCTCCAACAGTGTAAAAATAGGACATTTTCATCATAAGACTGGAAAATTTTAGGAAACACAAGTGTTTGGTTCTAATCCCAGAAATCATATCCCTTCAACAATCCCTCCTCGTGGAGAGACCCCACCTCAGCCATGGCGTCCGTGCGCCCCCTTGGAAGTGGTGCCACAGTGAGCAAGCATAGCTGGCATGAGGCTGCAGAGGGCAGTGGCCACCCTCCCTGGGCAGGGGGTGACCAGGGCAGCTGAGGCCATATCCAGGTGACCTCCGCTGAGGCACCCAGCAGGCCGTGCCTCTGGCCGGCTCTGGAGAGACAGAGCCCAGCACCCTCTAGCTCTCAGAAGAATGACCGAGGAGGAGACATCACCAAGACGACAAAGGAATAAGAAGTGGGGGTTTGTGGGGATGGGTTGGACCACCCCCAGAGGTACATGGTTGAAACCTTAGGGCACCTTCCGCACCCCACCCCCACGCCCCTCAGGCCTGCCCTACTCACAGCTCTCCCACTTCCCTTGGCTTCATCCCTGTCCCTGCAGTTCCCCACACAGCCCTGGCCGAGCATGGACAGCTATCCCCCTACTCAGGCTCCTCCCAGGGGTGGCAGGGCACCAGCTGTCCAGGTTTCCACTCCCTTGGCCCTGGGCCGCTCTCTCCCACCTGCTCCTGTTCAATGAGGCAATGGGATTCCGAGGCCTTGATTCCCAGCTGGCTCCTGAGAGACTTCCTGGTCTCTGATCACATCACAGAGCCAGGGCCACAAGGGAGAGTCTAGGGGAAGAGAGGGGACCAGGGCGGTGCTCCTGGCAGGGCTGAGGTTACATTCCTGCGTGGGAACGGGCTGCAGTGACTCACCCCCGCTCTCTCAGGCCTTCCTAGGCTGAGGACACACCCTGGTACCAGCTCAGTCTGACTCAAGGATTTAAAAAATGGGCCATGAAGTAGGGTGGGGAGGGCTCCTCAAACTTGAGCCCTCACCCCAGAGCTCCTGTTCCTGGCAGAACGTAGACCTGCTTGTGGCATCACCGTCATTGACTGTTTCCTTGGCAACACCACTTGCTGGCTGGACCAGGAGAGGCATCTTGGGCACCCTCTGGCCAGGCTCCATGCTGCCTGTCTACTTGGAAGAGCAGTCCCCCCACCTGCCGGCTTCTCTGGCTCAGCCCATGGTCACTGCCCACCAAAAGGGTCTCACAGCCAGAAGGGAGGCCCTTGTCAAGTAGAGCCTCCAGTCCCTCATTTCACAAATGGCAGGCTGCGGCCCAGGACAGGGACCCAGCTCTGGAGCCTGGCTGAGCCTGCCCCACAGGGAGGGGTGGCTGAGAGCCAGAGTCTGGCTGCCACACAGGCCTGTTCCAGCCCAGCCTGGGCATGTCCCCTCTATGTGACCCTGAGTGAGTTAGTCCACCTTTCTGAACCTCGGTCTCTGCATCCTCGACATGGGGCTGAGAACACTTGTTCTCAGCTTCTGCTTGTTTGTACTTAGCATGTAAGAAGCTCTCAGAAGTGGGTGCTACTGCTCTGGTCCCTCCCCTCCCCCCACCTGCTGGCGCGCATGGAGAGCACCTGCTGGTCCCTCCGAGTTGTTGTGTCAGGGGCACGTCTACACAGCAAGCTACGAGCCTCTCATGGAGGCTAAACCCTTAGAATGGGGGTGATGGGGGTGATGGGTCATGGCCTTGACTGCTCACACCCCTGAAAATAGTCTCTGCACCTCACTAGGGTGAGAGGATCAGATGCAGGGTGCAGGGGGAGAGTAGAGAGGCAGCTGCATTTCTGCTCTAAGGGAAACCCCCACGGTTCCCACACAGCCCCACAGCCTGACTGTTCATCACAATTACACATGGCATGGCCTGATCCACTTGGTTCCAAAAGGGTGGAAGGCTGAGGAAGGCCCCAGGGCCCAGAGTGCCCCCTGGAGCTTGCTTCCCCAGGTGCAGTGTCTGGGGCTTGCAGCCGCCTTGGAGGCCTGGCAGCCAGACCCTCTTTGGAGTCCCCCCTGGCCCCACCTGGCCCAGGCTCCCACATAACCTGCATGGAGGTAACAATGTTGGGTCTGAGGAGAAGCCAGGGCAGAATGCTGGCTGCTAATTGTCCTCAATCCTGGCCTCCTTTTGTGGCCCCCTGTGCAGGGGACGGTAGCTGCAGGTGGTGGTATTGCTGTAGACGTCATACGGGGCCCAACTTACTGCTCAACCTCCCACAAGCCTGAGTCTTCATAGAGGGCAATAATGTGCCACAAAAAACGCACCCAGGCCACCCCACATGAAAACCCTGCCCTCTGAGAGTCTACGGGCCTGCGCTGGCTCATAGCATCAACAACAGGGGTAGCTATGGCCACCAAGCTAAGTCCTGCTCCTCAGCACATGTTGAAAGCCAAGGTTCAACTGCACCACAAAGATGACAGTTTTGCAAAGGATTCCAAAACTGCCTCTTGTCCCAGGTCACTTGGGGAGAAAGTAGCAGAATTTGAGCCTTGAGCCCTGCTCCTCCCTCAACTCCAGGCAGCCTCTCACACGGGACCACACAAGGTCTCCAAAAGATGGGCTCAAAGGCAGCAGAACCAACACCCTCCTGGGAACACACCAGAGCCCAGGGGAGGCATGGTCTCAACAGCCAGAAGTAGCAGAGCCACCTACCTAGGAAGCGCATGCTCTTACCTGGCCAAGGTGGGCTCAAACAAGCCAACCCACTCACCAGGGCTGACCACTGTCCTCAGCTCTGGCCCGGTGGCCATCACCCTCAGACACTGCAGCCAGCCACCAGGGGCCCAACTGCTGCTTCTACTCAGCAATGACGGTGTCCCAAGAAGGCCCTGGGAGAGGACGATGGGGATCCAAATAGGAAAACCACTTGCCCAAATGCAAATCACAGCAGAGGCATAAGAGGGACCTTCGTTGTCATGGAGACTAGGCTCTTCCCACACAGCCTGAACAACAGCCCCTGCGACCCAGGAGCCTCTGCAGCCTGGCAATGGTGTTCCACCAGGGTCCTAGTGATGTTGGGACAGAAAGCACTGGGCTCCCTTCTCCCACAATCCCTCGCGAACGGCTCCCGCTATGAAGGGTAGCGAGAAGAAGAAGGGCTGTTCTACCATCAACGAGGTGGGGACCAGGGAGTACACCGTCAACCTTCACAAGCACATCCGTGGAGTGGGCTTCAAGAAACGTGCCCCTTGGGCCCTCAAAGAGATCCGGAAACTTGCCATGAAGGAGATGGGAACGCCAGCTGTGCGCATCGACACAAGACTCAACAAGGCTGTCTGGGCCAAAGGGATAAGGAATGTGCCATATCGTATCCATGTACGGTTGTCCAGAAAATGTAATGAGG
>JAQZBX010021365.1:0-32308 GCA_029593785.1 Cabassous unicinctus
TATATATATTAGAGAGCCAAGAAAATCTAATACAAAGAGAATGTTTACATTTTCCTTGTCATAAAGTATCAGCTGGTTGCCTGATAACCCCAGTGGATCACTTCTCAAAGATGTGCTAAGAATCAAACCAGAGATATCACAAGTAATAGGTGGGAATTCTTCCACTGAGCTAACATGTCTCCTTAGGTTAGTTAGCTTTTCAGAAGTCTATCCGCTCCTTTTCTCATGAGCAGGTTAGATTCCCTGAGATCTGCTGGAGTCCTGCTGATCAGTCACCAATCTGTATCTGCCTCCTCTCTGATATAATTCATCTCTTTATGGAGGTGGCTGAGTGTGACAGCCTGGCTGAGATCTCCCTCTCCATCCCTGTTCAGTCAGGGTCCCTTCCAATATTCAAGGGGGGCTTGGCTGGCTAAATTCACTGCAAAGAAACCTCTCCACCTTCACAGACACCACTTCTTCCCAGGAAATCTGCTATCATCCTCCATTCAGAACAGGGAGCCAGCGGCTCTACCTAAGCTATTTGTCCTGAGTCCAGGGTGTATGTGGTGCTTCCAGCTACAGGAGTGAGAAAGTCATGATTTTCCTTTGGCTTCTTTATCTTTCCAGTACCTTCCAAGATGACTCAGAGCACCTTTGCATTTTATATTAATTTAAAGGGGCTGGCAGGGAGGAAGATATCTGCTCTCCTCTCAGTTAGATACCAGAAATTAAGTATTATTAAGGCAAAGAGTTCATGCGAAGGACACAAATTTTTCCAGAATTGTAATTTTCCCTTGAAAGTCAAATTATATAATTAGTAAGTAATTTTGATAGCTCTTTTATTAATATTCATTTTGTTATTATTAAGCAGTTGTAGGTTTACAGAAATGTCATGCAAATATAGAGAATTCTTGTATACATCCCCATGCCAATTTTCCCCTGTTATCAACAATTTAATTTTTTTAAAGCTGGTCCCTTTCTTACAATTGATAAAACAATATTATTATAATTAAGTTATGATCTTTAGTCCTTACTTTACCTAAGGGTTCATTCTTTATATTGTACAGCTCTTTGGAATTTTAAAAAAATTATAATGCTAACATATATATGCCCTAAAACGTCACATTGTAAACACTTTCAAGTATCTAGTTCTCTGGTATTAATCACATTCACAATATCATGCTACCATTACCACAATTAATTGCATAAATTTTACATCATCCTAAACAGTAACTCTGTCTGTACCAAGTAAACATTTTCTCCCTATTCCTTACCCACTCCCTAGTACCTGGTAAACTGTGTTCTAATTTCTGAATTTATTAGTTTTCTTATTCTAATTATTTTATATCAGTGAGTTCATACAATACTTGTACTTTTGTGACTGGCTTATTTCACTAAACATGATGTCTTCAAATTTCACCCAAATTACAGCATTTATCAGCTCTTCATTCCTTTATATTCTGGTTTATGTATATGTCACATTTTGTTTATCTATTCATCAGTAAATGGACACTTGCATTGATTCCAATTTTTGACAATTCTGAATAATGTTACTATTAATATTAATAAAGAGTTGTTCAGTTCATTGCTTTAAATTCTTTTGGACACATACCTACAAATGGGATTGTTGGGTCAAATGGCAGTTCTACATAGGGCTACCTCATTTTATTATGCTTTGCTTTACTCTCCTTTACAGCTATTGCATTTTTTTTTTTTTTTTTTTTTTTTTTTTTTACAAATTGTGACATCCCTGAGTGAAGCAAATCAACTGGTTCCATATTTCCAGTAGCATGTGCTCACATCATGTCTTTGTGTTACATTTTTTTAATTATCACATTATTTCAAACATTTTCATTATTATTATATATGTTATGGTGATCTGTGATCAATGATCTTTCATGTTACTAAAATAACTATTTTGGGGTGCCATGGAACAATGCCCATATAAGATGGTAAACTTAATCTATAAATGTATGTTTTCGGTCTACTCCTCTGATCAGCTATTGTCCCATCTCTTTCCCTTCATTTTCCTCCTTGTTGCCTGAGACACAACAATATTGAATTTAGGACATTTAATTAAATGTCAATTGAAGTGTTCAATTGAAAGGGATAGTGGCTTGCATCTTGCTTTAAACCAAAAGCTATAAATGATTAAGCTTAGTGAGGAAAGCATGTTGAAAGCTGAGGTAAACTGAAAGATGGACCTTTTGTGTCAAATATTTAACCATGTTTTGAAGGCAAAGGAAGAGTTTTTGAAGGAAATGCAAAGTGTTTCTCCAGTGATCACCTGAGTGATTAGAAAGAAACCTTCAAAGCATAAAAGTGCAAGGCAAATCAACAAGTCTTGATGTAAAAACTGCAGCAAATTTTCCAGATGACTTAGCTAAGATAATTTCTAATTTCTGAATTTATTAGTTTTCATATTCTAATTATTTTATATCAGGGAGTTCATACAATATTTGTACTTTTATGTCTGGCTTATTTCAGTAATGATGAAGTCCTCAAATTTCACCCAAATTACAGTATTTATCAGAACTTTATTCCTAAACAAGAGTTTTTTAACGTAGAAAACAGCCCTATAATGGAAGTAAATGCCACCTGGGAATTATAAAGCTACAGAGAAGTAATCAATGTCTGGCTTCAAGAGTTCAAAGCTGAAAAGGACAAGCTGACTTTCTTGTTAGGGGTTAGAACAGCTGCTCACTTTAAGTTGAAACTAATGTTTCTTTACCATTCTGAAAATCCTAGTGTCCTTAAGAATTACATGAATGTACTCTTGTCTGTGCTCCATAACTGGAATAAGAAAGTTTAGATGAAAGCAATCAGTTTACAACATGGATTGCTGAGTATATTAAGCCCACTGTTGAGACCTACTGCTCAGAAAGATAAGAAAAAATATTCCATTGAAAATATCCCTACTCACTGACAATGCACCTGGTCACCAAAGAGCTCTGATGGAGATGAACAAGATTAATATTTTTGCATGCCTGTTAACATAATATCCATTCTGCAACCATGGATCTAGGAGAAATTTTGACTTTCAAGTCCTATTATTTAAGAAATATTTTGTAATGCTAGACTTGTCAAAAATATTGATTCATCTTATGTATCTGGCCATTAATTAAAAATCTTCTGGAGGGAAGCAGATGTAGCTGAAGTGGTTGAGGTCTTGCTTCCCATGTATGAGGTCCCAGTTTCAATCCCCAGTATCTCTGAAAAAAAAATTCTGGAAAAGCCATTCTAGATGTCAATAAGAACATAAGTGGTTTATGGAAATGGGTCAAATATTAACCTTTACAGGAATTTGGAAGAAGTTAATTTCAACCCTCACAGATGACTTTTAAGGTTTTAAGACTTTGGTGGACAGAGTAACTGCAGAGTTGGTGTAGATAGAAAAAGATCTAGAATTATAAGTGGAGCTTGAAGATGGGACTAAATTTCTACAAAGTCATGATGAAACCTGGATAGATGAACATTTGTTTCTTATAGATGAGCAAAGAAAGGACATTTTTGAGATCAAATATACTCCTGGTGAAGATTCTGTGAACATTGTTGAAATGAAAACAAAATATTTAAAATATTGCATAAACTTTGTTGAGAAAGCATGAGTGGATTTTGAAAGGATTTACTTCAATTTTGAAAGGAAGTCTACATGTATAAAATGCTGTCAAACAGCATTGCATGCTAAAGAGAAATTGTTCATGAAAGAATTATCAATCAATATGGCAAACTTCTTTGTTGTCTTATTTTAATAAATTCTGCACCATCCCAATCTTCAGCAACTACACCCCGGTCAGTTAGCAGCCATCGATATCAGAGCAAGACCTTCCGCCAAAAAATGACTCACTGTAGGCTTAGAATATGGTTAGTATTTTTAGCAAATAATTATTTTAAATTAAAGTATGTACAATGATTTTAGACATAATTAAATTTCACAGTGAACAGACTACATTATAATTAAAACATAACTTTTATATGCACTGGGAAACCAAAATATCTTATGACTTGCTTTATCGAGGTGATCTGGAACCAAACCCATAACATCTCTGAAGTATGCCTATGCTTAATTTCCAAGGAAATGCCAATCTGTTTCCTGTAATTAGTTACTCAATTTTACTTTCCAACCAACAATGTACTGGTGTTCCTATTTCTTCATAACCTTTCCAAAATTAATTTTCTATTTTTTAAATAATACCCATTATAATAGGTGTGAAATGGTATCTCATTGTGGTTTGTATTTGCATATACTGAATTGCTAATGATGAACATCCTTTCAAATACCTATTGGTAATATGAATACTTTCTTTATCCATATATTTTTCCCATTTTCAAAAAATGGATTGTCGGGAAGCGGGTGTGGCTCAGTGGATAGAGCCCCCGTTTACCATATGGGAGGCCCGGGTTCACGTCCCAAGGCCTCCTTGTGAGGGCACGCCGGCCTGAGTGGTGCGGTGGGCTGATGCAGCAACCTCACGGCAGGAAGCGGGTGTGGCACAATGGATAGAGCACCCGTTTACCATATGAGAGGCCCCGGGTTCGCTTCCCTGCGCCTCCTTGTGAGGGCAGGCCGGCTCGCGCGGCGCCGTGGGCTGATGCGGCAAGACACTCACAGCAAGGGGGAGATAAGCAGACACAGAGAAGACACGCAGCAAATGGACACAGCAGCACAAGCAGCAAGGGGGGGATAAATAAATAAATAAATAAATCTTTAAAAAAAATGAATTGTCTTCATTTTTTAGTATTTTGAGTATTTCTTAATATAGTCTGGATTTAAACACTAGGAGATATATTCTTTTCAAATATTTTATCCCATTCTTTTTGTTGTCTTTTTACTTTCATGAGAATGTTTTTGAGCACATTTTAAAAATAATTATGAAGACAATTTAATCTGTTTTTTTGCCTATTTCTTGTGCTTTTAATGTCTAAGAAACCATTTTCTAATACAAGCTCCAGAAGATTTTCCCTAGGTTTCCTTCCAGAAGATTTTTAGCTTAATTTCTTATATTTAGGATTTTGATCCACTTTGAGTTGAATTTGGTATATGGTGTGAGCTAGCAGTCTATCTCTATTCTTTTGTATATGTTTATCCATGTCTCTCAACACCATTTATTGAAGATACTATTCTTTCCTCTCTGAGTGGATTTTGGATCCTTGTAAAAGATCAATTAGGCATATTTCTGCACTCAAAATTTCATTCCATTAGTCTATATGCCCATCCTTGTGCCAGTAAAATGAAGTTTTAATTACTGTTGCTTTGTAATAAGTTTTAAGATTGGAAAGTGTGAGTCCTTAAAATGGATATTCTTTTTCAAGATGCTTTGACTATTCAGGGCTCCTTACCCTTCCATATAAATTTGATGATTGGTTTTTCTATTTCTTTCAAGATTGTTGTAAATTTGATTTGAATTGCATAGGATTCATAATTATATCTCAGTAAAATTGACATCTTAATAATATTTAGTTTTCTACTCCATGGACACAGAGTTCACTTCCATTTCTCTAGATTTACTTTCATTTCCTTCAGCAATATATATATATATGCATGTGTGTGTGTATATAATATATATATATATATTAGTTTTCATGTATATTTCCCTTACACTCTTTGCTAGATATCTTCCTATGTATTTGATTCTTTTAGTTGATATTGTAAATGGACATTTTTCTTGATTTCCTCTTCATATTGGTTGTTACTAATGTTTAGAAACACCACTGAGTTTATAGTTTAATCTCATTCATTACTACTTTGCTGCATTTGTATATTACTGCTAATTGCATTTTGGGGAATTTTTCCAGATATTCTGTATATAGGATCATGTGGTCTGCTAAGAGGGAATATTTGCTTTTTCTTTTCAAAATTGAATGACTTCAAGAAATTGCTCTGGGTTTTGTAAATTGCCATTTGTACATCAATTGTGGTGATTATATTTTTTAATTCCTTGTTTCAGTTAATGTGGTATATTGTATTAATTGATTTTCTTATGTTGATCCATCCTTTCATAACTGGTATAAATCCAACTTGACCAAGGTGTATCATTCTTCCAATGTGTGATTGCATTCAGTTTGTTATAATTTCATTGAGGATATTTGAATGTATATTAATACTGGATATTGATCTTTAGTTTTCTCTTATTGTGGTGTCTTTCTCTGGCTTTGTGATGATGGTCTTATAGAATGAAGTAGGAATTTTTCCCCTCTCTTTATTTTTTGGGAGTGTTTGAGTAGTATTAGTATTAATTCTTCTTGAAATGTATCTAAAATTCACCAGTTTAGCCATCTGGACCTGTGCTTTACTTTTTTGAGAGCTTTCATTAGTGAGCCAATGTCTTCATTTGTTTTACTTTTGTTTGTGTGTGTGTGTGTGTGTGTGTGTGTGTATCTATTTCTTCAGAGTCATTTTAGGTAATTTGCATGTTTCTAAGTATTTGTCTATTTCATCCAGGTTATCTAATATGGGAGCAAACAATTGTTCATAGTAACTTCTTTTTGGGGGAGTAAAACTTTTTTTTTCTTTTTTTTAAATTGAAGTTGAACATTCATACATGAACATACATGACCAATATGTGCATAATAAAAGGTGTGAACTTACAAAACAAACCTGTATATTATCATTCAGGGCTCCCATACATCACCCCACCACCAACACCTTTTGTTGTTTTGAAACATTTGTTAAAAACTTTGAAGGAGCATTGTCAAATTATTACTACTACCAAGACATCTGTGCATATGGTGTCAAAGTAGATACACAGGGGTCAACTCTTTCACACAAAAAAATGGCGAAGGAGCAAAAACGTACCCAAGGAAGCTTCTTTGGGGATTTATAGAGCATGAAAGTGCTCTGCATCATCCAGGAGGGAGCGAGACAGCTAAACAAGCCAAAGGAAAACCATGAATTATTTGTCCTTGTGGCTGGAAATGACACATATACATCACCTTCAAGGCAAATAGACTTGGTAAAACCCTGGGCTCATAGTTGCCAACTGAGTGGGTGGGAGTTTTTCCTGGGAGGAAAAGCGGTCTGGTGGTGGGTGGAGAGTGATTTCTTTTCAGTGAGTTTGGCAAGGTGTGTCCCCTTTGAATCTCAAATAAGACCCCAATCAGCACTGAGGAGGTCCCAGGGAGAGGATATGGGTGATCTCATCAGGCAGTCTGCCATACCAGCCTCCCTGGGAGAGAGAGTACCTGGTTAGTGAGGGTACAGAGACAGGCACCTAATCAGCCCAGTTCTGGCAAACATTTGGAAGCTCAACTTGCTTGAGGGAATGGGGGCTAGAAGACCCACATAAGTTTTCAGAAGCCTACTTAACCTGTGGAGCCAGTGCAGTTCAGTGGAGGAATTCCTACCTTGCATATATGAGGTCCCTGGTTCAATTTACAATATTTCCTCCTAAGAGAAGGGAATCCACTTGGTTATAGTGCAATCTGCAGCACCTTATGGCAGAGAAGGTATAGACAGATATTTTTTATTGTTTTAGGTCTTCTTGGATCTGTTATTTTTTATTTTTTATTGGTTCCCTTTTTTCTTCTTTTTCTTTATTTTATTTGAAAAATATGGATATAGCTCCTGTGGAGGGCAGCCTTCAGAATGATTGATTGATGAGTATCAGCCACCTATGATGCCCCTTAGGGACCTAAGAGAGAAAGCTTGTATTCCTGGGCTGTTTTTTTTATTGCTGTTGTTTTGTTTCTTGTTTGTGGTCTTTCCCCTTTCTTTGATGCCATTCTATTTCTTTTACTTATTTTCCTACCTACTTTACTTTTTTCTTTCCATCATTTTTCAATCTTTTGTTTTCTATTGCTTTTGTTTTATTCCACTACTTCTTGTTTCACCTTCATTTTATATTTTTTTCTCTCTCTATTTCTTTTTCCTTTTTGCTCTCTTCTAATCATTCCAGCCTTTCAATTCATTTTATTTTTCCTGCACTTTGTTTCTTGTCTCTTTTTTTCTATGTCAAGTTTTTTATTCTTATTCCTTTGTATTTTTAATGATTTTTTACCCATGTCACTTATTTTCCAATGTATGGTACCTTGTATGGTACCTCTTTTACAATTTTATTATTATTACTGTTATTGTTTTTCTTTTCTTATTGCATTCTTTTCCTAGGGCCCTAATATTTTTTCAAGTGAACACAGATGACTGCAATGATATAGATTAAAAGGGACAAGTGTCAAAAAGGAACCTTACCACACACACACACACACACACACACACACAAGCAACAATATAAAACCCTAGAGTAGAAACAGAAGCTAACCAACCTAATAAGCCCATGAAGATAAACAGATGCCTAGACACCAATAAAAAATTACAAGCCACTATGAAACAGGAAGACATCGCCCAGTCTAATGAACAAACTAAAAGCCAAGATGATACACAGAATGTTGAACAACTAATGAAAGATGGGCAAACAAGTATGAATAAACATAATGAAGTGCAAGAAAGGATAAATGTTATTAAGAAGACAGTTCAGTGAACATACTGAAGAAATTGTAAACATACATAAAAAGATAATAGATCAGATGGTGATGAATGGCACAATGCAAGAAATAAAAAATACATTGAAGGCACATAACAGCATATTTGAATAGGCAGAAGAAAGAATCAGTGATGTTGAAGAGAGTACATCTGAAATCAGACAGATAGTAGGACAGATAGATAAAAAGATAGAAAAAATCCAGCAAGGAATTAGGGATTTGAATGACAACATGAAGCACACACCATATGCATTTTAAGCATCCCAGATGGAGAAGACAAGAGAGAGGGGGCAGAATGAGTGTTGGAGGAAATAATGGCTGAAAATTTCCCAACTCTTTTGAGGGACTTGGACATATAGGTCCAGGAAGTGCAGTGCACCCCAAACAGTACAAATCCTAACAGATCTCCTCCAAAATATACACTTATCAAATATTCCAATGTTCAAGACAAAGAATACTGAAAGCAGCAAGAGAAAAGAGATCCATTTCATGCAAGGAAAGCTTGATAAGATTAAGTGCTGATTTCCCATCTGAAACCACAGAAGCAAGAATGCAGTGGTATGACATAGTTAAAGTGCTAAAAGAAAAATAACTTGCAGCCAAGAATTCTGTTTCCAGCAAAGGTGGCATTCAAAAATGAGGGAGAGTTCAAAATAGTCACAGATAATCACAAATTAAGAGAGTTTTTCAACAAGAAGCCTACCCTTCAGGAAATATCAAAGGGAGTTCTGATAGTTGAAAGGAAAAAAAAAATAAGAGAGAGAGTGCTGGAGGAGAGTGTAGGAATGAAGATTACTGGTAGGAATAACTAAGAAGATAAAAAGAGAAATTGAAAACTACATATGTAATATATAAACCTAAAGACTATATGGCTAATGTAATGTCTTGACAGTAACAACATTGAATTTTAATGGATTAAACTTTCCAACCAAGAGACAGAGATTGGCAGAATGGAGAAGAAAATATGTACCATCTATATGCTACCTACATGAAATTCACCTTAGACCCAGCAACACAAGGAGGTTGCAAGTGAATGGTTTGAAAACAATTTTACATGCAAACAGTAACCAAAAAAGGGCCGGTACCTATACTAATATCAGACAAAATAGACTTTAAATGAAAAACTATTCTAAGAGACAAAGAACAATACTATATATTTTTTAAAGGGTAATTTATGAAGAAGAAATAAAAATCATAAACATTTCTGCACTGAACCAGAATGCCTCAAAATATATGAGGCAAACATTGGAAAAACTAAGTGGAGAAATAGATGTCTCTATAATTATAGTGGGGAAATTTAATACACCATTATCACCATTAAACAGAACATATCAACAGAGGATCAATAAAGAAAGAGAACTTGAAAATTATGTTAGAAAAATCTAGATCTAATAGACATATAGAGAACATTACACCCAAGTACAATGGGATATACATTCTTCCCAAGCACACATAGATCATTCTCCAGGATAGAACACATGATAGGCCAAAGAACAATTCTGAATGAATTCATAAAGATTGAAATTAGACAAAGTAATTTCTCTGACCCACAATGGAATGAAACTGGAAAGCAGTAAGGAGCAGAGAAACAGATTAGGCACAAAAAAAATGGAAGTTTAACAACACACTCTTAAATAATCAATAGGTAAAGTAGCAAAATACAATGGAACCTTGAAATGAATGAAAAGGAAAGTACAACATATCAAAACCTATGGGATGCTTCAAAAGCAGTGTTGAGAGGGGAATTTATAGACATAAATGATGCTTATATTAAAAAAGAAGAAAGAGTTAAACCAAAGACCTAATTGCACAACTATAGGAATTAGAAAAAGAAGAAAAACTAATCCCAAAGCAAGTAGAAAGAAGGAAATAACAAATATTAGAGCAGAGCTAAATGAAATTGAAAATTAGAAAACACTAGATAAAATGACAAAGCCAAAACCTGGTTCTTTGAGAAGATTAATAAAATTGACAAACCCTTTGCTAGACAAAGAAAAAAAGAGAGAAGATGTAAATACATAAAATAAGAAATGAGGACAGGGATATCACCGCTGTCTCCACAGAAATAAAGAGCATCTTAAGAGGATACTTTGAAAAATTGTATGCCAACAAGATGGATAACTTGGATGAAATGGACAAATTTCTAGAAACACACAAGTAGACTACACTGACAAAAGAAGAGATAGATTAACTCAACAAACCAATTACAAGCAATAAAATTGAATCATTCTTCAAAAACCTCCCAACTAAGAAAAGCTGAGGACCAGATGGCTTCACAGGTGAATTCTAGCAATCATTCTGTAAAGAACTAACACCAATCCTGCTTAAACTCTTCCAAAAAATAGAAGTGGGGGAACATTGCCTAACTCGTTTTTTATGATGCCAACATCACCCTAATACCAAAGTCACACAAAGATGCCACAAGAAAGGAAAGCTATAGACCAATCTCTGTAATGAACTTAAATGCTAAAATCCACAACAAAATACTTTGTAATCACATTAAACAACACATCACATGAATTGTACATCTTGACCAAGTGTGTGTCATCCCTGGTATGAGAGGATGTATCAACATAAGAAATTCAATTAATATAACATATCTCCTTAAGAGATCTAAAAAAAAATCTCATGATCATCTTCATTAATGCAGAAGAACCATTTGACAAAGTACAGCACTCTTTCCTGATAAAAACATTTCAAAGGATGGGAATAGAAAGAAACTTCCTCAACAAGATAAAGGGTATATATGAAAAATTCACAGCTAACATCATATTCTATGGTGAAATTCTAAAGGCATTCCCTTTAAGATGTGGAACAAGACATGGATGCTCACTGTCACTGCTGTTATTTAACATTGTGCTGGAAGTACTTGCTCAAGCACTTAGACAAGAAAAAATCTAAAAGTCATTCAAATTTTTAAGGCAGAAGTAAAAATTTCACTATTTGCAGATGACATGATACTATACATTGAAAGCCCTGAGAAATCTATAACAAAGTTTCTAGAGCTGATAAATGAGTGCAGCAAAATGGCAGAATATAAGATCAACATGCAAAAATTGATAGCATTTCTGTACACCAATAATGAGCAATCTGAAGAGCTAATCAAAAACAAAATTCCATTTATAAAAGAATCAAATTAAAAGAACTAAAAGAATCAAATACCTGGGAATAAACTTAACTAAAGATGTAAAGGACTTTTTTTCAGAAAGCTACACAACATTGCTAAAGGAAATGAAAGCAGACCTACATAAATGGAAGAATAATCCCTGTTCATGGATAGGATGACTAATCATTAAGATGTCTATCATACCCAAACTGACTTACAGATTTAACACAATCCCATTTAAAATTACAACAGTGTTTTTTACTGAATTGGAAAAACTAACCATGAAATTTATTTGGAAGTGCAAGGGACTCTGAAGAGTCAAATACGTAAAGAAAAAGAAAAATGAAGTTTAAGGAATCAAATTACCTGGCTTTAAAATACACTACAAAGCTGCAGTAGACAAAACTGCATTGTTTTGGCCCAATGATAGACTTTCTGACCCATGGAACAGAACTGATAGTTCTGACATAGATCTTTACATATATGGTCGACTGATAATTGACAAGGCCACTAAGCCCACTCAACTGGGACAGAAAGGCCTTTTCAACAAATGTTGCTTGGAAAACAGGATATCCATATCCAAAAGAATGAGAGAGTATCACCATCCCATTCTCTATACAAAAATTAACTCAAGATGGATCAAAGATTTAAATATAAAAGCCAAGACCATAAAGCTCCTGGAATAATGTAGTGAAGCATCTACAAGATCTTCTAGTAGGAAATGGTTTCAAAAACGTTACACCCAAAGCATAAGCAGTGAAACAAAAAATAAATAAATGGGACCTCCTTAAAATTAAAACTTTTGTGCTTCAAGGGAGTTTGTCAAGAAAGTGAAAAGGCATCAAAGGGAGAAAATGTTTTGAAACATCTTTTAGGGACCTAATATCCAGCAAATATAAAGAAATATTACTTCTTGAAAATAAAAAGACAAACAACTCTTTTAAAAAATGGGAAAGCAATTTGAATAAATATTTCTCCATGAAAAAAATACAAGTGGTTAAAAAGCACATGAAAAGATGCTCAACATCACTAGCTATTAGGGAAAAGCAAATCAAAACTTCAATGAGATAGCATCTTACACCCATTAGACTGACAGCTATTAAGAAAGAAGACTATAAGTGTTGGAGAGGACGTGGAGGAATGGGAACATGTATCCATGCTGGTGGGAATGTAGAATGGTGCAACAATTGTGGAGGAGAGTTTGCCATTTCCTCAGGAAGCTAACTATAGAACTGGCATATGATCCAGCAATCCCACTGCAGGATATATACCCATAAAAATTGAAAGCAGGGACATGGACAGAAATATGCACACCAATGTTCATAGTAGCATTATTCACTATTGCCAAATGTTGGAAGCAACCCAAATGTCCATCAACAGTTGAAAGGATAAAAAAGCTGTGGTATATGCATGCAATTGAATATTACTCAGCTGTAAGAAGGAATGCTGTATTAACACATGGAATGCCATGGGTGAATCTTGAGGACCTTATGCTGAATGAAGTTACTCAGGAACTGAGGGTCAAATGTTAAGGAAATTGAGCAGACTCACAGTTCTATAGCCTGGATGCACGTTTACAGGAAACAGAAAGAGAGAAGAGGGTGGTGAGCAGATGCTCATATGGACAAATTCTATGATAAGGTGGAAGTTTGTAGTTGTGCAGTGACTGAACATGACATGGTGCAGCGATGTGATTGGGTTCAGTGGTGCTGGTCTATGAGGGGCTTAGGGTGGGGGATGGGCTGCCTTATCCTTGGAACTGGGGTGAGGGTTGGGGGAAGGAGCAGGTGAACTCTGGGAATTTGCAGGCCTGTGGTTAAAACTACAATGTTGAGAATTTTCTTTTGGCATATATGGCAGGGAAGGGTTACTCGTGGAATGTGTTGGGTGTGGATGGGGGTATATGTGACACAGCACACCTGGGGGAGGCATCTATGGAATATGTAAGTGTTCTTCTTGTCAGAGTGTGTTATATCAGGAGATGGAGTCCCACACAATAAACAAGAAAATATCAAACTCCCATCATGGGGAGTCCTGCTATGTTCTCAAATAGAAGGCCCTTGAGAATATAGGGAGTGCCTAATATAAGAAAACAGATCAATATATCATGCCCTCAATATTATTGCAAGTGACTATGAATTGAAGTCTTCAAATATTGAAACTTATTGGTTACCATACATTCTGAGGGGAGGGGAAGTGAAGAATAGAATAGATGGAATATAGGGTATTTTCAGGTCATTAGATTTGTTCAGCATGATCTAGCAAAATGGATGCAGACCACTTCAAATTTCATCAAAACTTATAAAACTGTATGATCCAAACTGTAAACCATAATGTAAACCATTTAGGATGCTTAATAACATTGCTTCAAATAATTGTACATCAATTTTAACAAATGTACCATCCACATGTAAAATGTTATTATAGGGGAGAATGTCAAAGAATGAGGGCATTGGGTATATGGGAATCCCCTATTTTCTTTATGTCACTTTTCTCTATCCTAAAACCTCTTTAAAGATAAAATGGGAAAAATAAAACATTGGAGAAATATATGGGAAAAGTATCAATGCACATACAAGAGAACAGATCTTACGGTGTTGAAAAACATGATGCTGATATATTTTTATTATTTAAATTTTTAAAATTTTTTCTATTTTATTGCTTTTTCATAAAAATTTTTCAGGTTCTTATTAATTTTGTTTGATTATTTTATTGGCTGGAGAGATTTTAGATCACAGAACGGTCACAGCGGTGGTAGGGGAGGTTCATTGGTGTAGGGTATCACTGCTATGGGGGTGCATGGGAAGTGGTTCACCTGTGGTATGTCTCTAAGGCATAAGAATATGTTCAAGTGTTCATGGTGCATTGTCTTGGTAGGTGGAGATCTGCAAAATATCTGAAAGAATATCGCATTCCTATTCTGGAATTCATCCCATTCTGCTACAATCTCTTATAGGACAACAAGTCAGTGCCTAGTGAAGGAGGAAAGACAATTATGCCAGGACCTTGATACTGATGATTGCACTTATGAACCTTTTCTTGTGAAATTGAAACTTAGCTTAGCATTATATACTGCCTGAGAGTTACCTACTGAAAACCTCCTTATTGTTCAAATGTGGCCAGTCTCTAAGCCAAACTCAGCCTGTAAACATAATACCTTCCCCTTGTTGTGGGACATGACTCCCAGGGATGAACCTCCCTGGCACTGAGGGATTGTTGCCAAGCCCAAACTAGCAATGCATCTGGAAAAAGACGTTGACAAAAAGGGGGAAATGGTAAATACAAATGAGTTTCCATGGCTAAGAGATTTCAAAGTGAGTTGAGAGGTCATTCCAGAGGTTACAGTTATTATACAAATCTCAGCAGCATCCCATTGACTCCCACTGCAAAAAGTGCCTCAAATAGCAGCACTCCTGAGGACTCTAGAGTCACCCAGAAACTATAAACAGGGCACACAAGCTCAGGAATTCAGCACCCTGTCAGTGTGCCTTACTTTGGAGTTTATGTTTCCCATTGTGACAGAGTTGGATTTATTTGTACATTCTCTACACATGGCTCCTCTATCCCTTTTATTTGAGTCTATATTTGGCACCATAGTTGATGGGTGTGTGTCCTGGAGACTTAGATCTTTAGTCTTTCTGTGTGTCAGTTAAGCCCTGAATTTCAATGGTGTTGCAGCACCTATTCTCCAGAAATTGGACTTACCCAGGACAGCTGATGAGGAGATGATGATGGACAACTCCAATCCCAAGGAACAGCAATAATGGGTGGAAAAGGGGAAATTTCATAAATATGTTTCATAAAACAACACACTTCAATAATCAATGGGTTAAAGAAGAAATTGCAAGACAACTCAGTACATATCTTGAGACAAATGAAAATGAGTACACAACATATCAAAAACTATGGGACATCACAAAAGCAATGTTGGGAGGGAAATTTGTAGAGCTCAATGCTTATATTTAAAAAGAAGACAGAGTTATCATCAAAGCCATAACTGCACACTTGGAGGAACTAGAAAAAGAAAGACAACTTAATCCCAAGCCAAGCTGGAGGAAAACAAACAGATCAGATCAGATCAGATCAGAAATAAATGAAATTGTGAATTAAAACAATAGAGAGAATCAATAAAATCAAAAGTTGGCTCTTTGAGAAGATCAGCAGAATTGACAGACCCTTAGCTACACTGACAAAGAAAATAGAGCAAAGATGCAAATAAATAATTCAGTATCCTTTCTTGATATAAACACTTCCAAATTTAGGAATAGAAGGAAAATCTTCAATATGATAAAAGGCATATATCAAAAATTCACAGCCAGCATCATACTCAATAGAAAAAGTTGAAAGCTTTCTCACTAAGATTGGGAATAAGATAAGGATGCCAATTGGCTCTACTGTTATTCAATATTATGCTAGAAGTTCTAGCTAGAGCAATTATACAATAAAAAATAAAAGACATCCAAAAAGGAAAAGAGGAAATAAAACCCTCACTATTCATGGATGACATGAACCTATATTTTAGAAATTCTAAAATGCATATGACAAAGCTACTTTAGCTAATAACTTCAGCAATGTGGCAGGATAAAAGATCAACATATAAAAATCAATAATTTTACATACATTAGAATTGAACAATCAAAGGAGGAAAAAGGAAAATAATTCCATTTTCAAAAGCAACGAAAAACTCAAGTACATTGGAATCAATTTAACAAAAGAAATAGAGGACCTATATTCAGAAAATTACAAAACAATGCTAAAAAAAAAAAAAATCAACAAAGACCTAAACAAATGGTAAGATATTCCATGTTCATGGACTGGAAGACGAAATATCATGAAGATGCCATTCCTACCCAAATGGATTTACATATTCAATGCAATACCAATCAAAATTCCAATAACCTAATTTACAGAAATAGAAAACTCAATTACCAAGTGTATTTAGAAGGGAAATTATACCCAAATACCCAAAAGCCTTCTGAAAAAAAAAGAGCAATTTGGGAGAACTTTCACTGCCTGACCTTGGAGCATACTACAAATCTATAGTGTTCAAAACAGCATTGTATTGGCATCAAGATAGGCACATTGATCAGTGGAATAGTAATGAGAGTCTAGAAATGAATCCTAAGCTCTAAGGCCAACTATTTTTGGCAAATCTACCAAGTCCTTGTTAATGAGACAAAATTTTCTCTTCAACAAATGGTTCTGGGAGATCTGATTAAACATAACCAAAAGATTGAGAGGACCCCTATCTCACTCCTTATACAAGAATCAACTCAAAATGGATCAAAGAGCTAAATATAAAAGCGAGGACCATTAAACTACTAGTAGTAAATGTATGGACTCTCTCATTTCCTTGTGATGGTAGTGTTCTGCTAAGGAAGAGGCAGAAACTGTAAATCTTATGCAGAAGCAGTTTTATTAAATGTTTTGCTAAGGAAGAGGCAAGAACTCTAAGTGCTATACAAAGGCAGATTTATTCAATCAAATGAGTTTCAAGTTATAATAAATAATTATAACAATTGAGCAAGCACAAAAAATAACAGTAATTAATTAAAGACATAGGAAAGAGTGAAAGGATATACAACCACCCACCAAATCGGGGGAAAACTCAACATCTGAACTCTCACATGGCTGGGGGCCCCTCTGCAACTGATCAGAGTCATGATGGGAAAAACGGTCTCAGGCAGGGTGTCCCCTCCTAGGTAAGACTCTGACTGGAACTTTGGGGACCATCCCTTTTAAGGGGTTCTGAACCTCTGAACTCCAATGAGTCTTGCAACTTATGAGGAATGACCTCATTAAAATTAACTGAATCCATCCAGCAGGGGGTGGTCAGCACTCCACAGAAGAGATATGGTGTCTTGTGGGGTCTGTGTTCTATTCTATTTATGGTACACTGAAAAGGAACATAAAGGTATTTATCTTTTAGTTTACAGGGGTTACAAACAGGACATGTAAATATCATGTTTGATGACTTACTTCTTCTAAGCATTTGTTTTTTGAGTAATGGATGATGGGATTGCCTGCATAGCAGCATTATAACATTCCAAAGGACAAGTTAGTCATTCAAAATTCTAGGCTAAAACAGCAGTGTCTTGATTAGAAATCTTATGAATTCAAAATTCTTAATAATAACTTTCTCATAGTACATCAGCTTCATCTGCCACAGATAGCTGCTATTCTTTTTCCTTTTCTCTAGTATATTTGTATTTATATTTGGTAAGAACAGTTTTATATATGCAATATCACCATAATCATATTTTTTGTGAGGTTTTACTATATTATACAGTACCATGTTACAGTTTTTAGCTTTCCTTCTTGTAATATACATGACCTTAGACTTTCCCTTGCAACCAGTCATATCCATATAATAGCTCTGCTAGTTACCAACACCATGATATTATTTCACCATTTCTATTCATTTCTAAAGATTTCCAACAATCTTTTACCAACTCTGTAGTTCTAGCATTTTTAAAGCTGCATTTTCTTGATTATGCACTCATTCAGTTACTGCAACATTTTTTCTTTTGGAATTCTGAGGAAGGTGGTTATAACAGATTTCACACTCAAAGGTTTAGTGAGGGGACAGCACTTTGGAACATCTTACACCACCATCTTGTACATCCAGAAGCCCTTACATATACCTTTTGTATACTGCCATAGTCAAGAGTATGGCAATGCTTCTAGATCAGATTTTATTTACATTTTGTAACATTTAATAACAGAAACAAATTCAATGATAGAATAATATTCCAGAGGAAATATATACCAGAAGAGACAAATAATGCTAGCAATGAAACTTCCAAATGAAAAGGATGCAAAGTCAGAGTGGCTACTGAAGGATGGTAGAAATAAAATCCATATTTATAGTGAGTAATAACTGTTGCTTTCTGAAACTGTAAAATTACTTCTAATTTGGATGACAAATTTGAAAGACACCAAAATTCATGTTGCTTCTAACTATTCAGTAATGAATTAAATATGTACTTGATTATAGTAAGAGTTAATAATTAAGTTGATCTCCCTCATATACATGTGTTCATACACATTCATGCTTACACAAAATAGACACATAAAGACTCACAAGCAGACACACACATGTACACTCAAGCCTACCCTTTTTCCATGTTAGAGGGGAACAACTTACTGAACCTTTAATCATTTAACTTATTTAACCAGTTAACTCTCCTGAGGAGTCAAACTGTGTTTAAGTCCTGGATTCAAGTTTAAACATCTAAAAATGTTATCTTCATTTGTACATCTAAGAATGTGTAGAGCCAAAATGCAGAAACTTATTTGCCACTATGATCACATTAAACTAATGGGAGGACTATGCTGTCATTATGTGAGCATAAACTTTCCCATAATTAATCCTTACGGAAATTGACTCCTCTCTACATTGTCCCTTAATTGCATTTCCATTGCCATCTGCATTTTTTCTTATGGTTTCCAGTAGTAGACTTGATTGCAACACTATTTAAATAATCTATATCCATATATTGTCAACAACCAACCAAGTTACTTTTAGTATGGGACAAAAAAAATTGTTCAACTATAAATGAGAGTGAATTAATCAGATATTTACCCCACTGAGTTAGAAGATTTAATCAAAGTCATGTTAGCTTCCCAAAGGTTTGTAACAAATAATATAATAAACCAAATTAATCCAATACATTTTGACTTACCTATGTGACTGGAAATGCAACAATTAATGAGGATTGCAAGAAAATAAAGTTTGTTCACCAGGGGAGTTTTCATTTAGATGTAATTAAACATTGAACATAGGATCATAGTGGAGAAGGGTGAAGGCCTGGAAATCTCAAAAAGTAAATTTTATTCAGGGTTACTATTAATTTACATTTAACCATAGATACTGGTTTATAAGTAATTTACCTGATGTTATTTAAAGATCTTTTTTGTGAATGTCTCAATTTTAAACAATAACTAAAAATAATATTTGGCTTTATGGAATATATGTTGCTTCTTCTAGAGTCACTTGATGGCTACCATAATTTCTTCAGTCTTATTAACTTTTTTTTCACTGTTAAGCAAGAGTGAAAGATTAGAGCCACAGAAGGTTAATTTGCAGTGACTAAGGCAGTCCTCAGTTTCATGGTAAATAAATAGGGGTATTCCAGCATGTTTGCAGAAGGTTGCAATGGAAATCTCCATCTTGCAGGTATATAACAAATCAGGCCTTTACTGCATCAGTACATACTAAAAGGAGGTTACATTCTTTATTTTTACTAATATGAAATCACATGCCAGTATATAATAAGATTATAAGACAGAGGAACACATTGAGATTCTTGGATAGTTTGATATCACATTTTTTTGGAATATCACATGATTCCTGCATAGAAATGAGCTGTAGTCCCTGTCTACTTATCCCTCCAGAAATAAGTAGACAGTGGGTTGTCCAGAGATATTAAGATAGAAAATTTATAGGGGCTGCACCATATCTAGGAAATATGACTTCCTCTAAATTATTCTGCATATACTACATGACCTTGGAAAGAGGAATTCCTTTTACCATGGCAAATCAATATTAATAGAATGTCTACTGTAGACCATATTTGCATTCCCCCCTTATGTTTATTCATCTTAATCTTGAGGATTTTAGGATGGCGATGCCCACTCTCTTTCTGATTGAGAGGAGGCTTAGATCCCATGTGGAGATGGATGGAACTGTCTTGCTTGCACTTGTAGGGACACTCTTTTTCTTGGGATGGGCATTGTCCATCATCACCATTTGTTAGTTGTCTTGGATGAGTCTGATGAACAGGAGAGTAGGTATTGTAACACTGCTGAGATTCAGAGCTCAACCAGCATATGAACAAACTGAATATTTAAGTCTGTGGTACATATACTTAATTAGTATAGTGCTAATTATAGGTTCAAATAAATGGGGTAGAAGAGCCATGTGTAGGGAAATTATAAATTTAGTCTATCTATGTTACTTTGGGGGACATAGTGCAAGGTAAGGCCCATAGATAGGATGCCAAATTCCTGAAATTGTCTGCCCTGCCTATAGTGTCTAGATGTCTCCAGAGCCCTCAAGTAGCTCCTCTGCTTGAGTCACTGTTTCCTGTGTCAGTCAATGAGATCCTGCTGAGATGTGCATAATTGTAACCTCTGTAAAGACCTCCTGACTCACTTTGAAATCTCTTAGCCATAAAAACTTATTTGTATTCAATATTTCCTCCTTTTGTTCAAGGCCTTTTTCAAATGAATGGTTAGTTGGTGCTTGGTAATAGTTCCTTGGTGCCAGTAAGGCTCATCCCCTGGAGACATGTGAGTGGATTTTTTACTGATTCAATCTCTTTAATTGCTCTTGGTATTCTGAGATATTCTATATCTTATTAAGTCAGTGTCTGCAGTTTGTGTGTTTGTAGGAATTTATCCATTTCATCTAGATTATCTAATTGGTGCCATAAAATTGGTCATAGTATCCCATCATAAACCTGTTTATTTCTGTGGGATTAGTAGTAATATTATTTCTGATTTTAGTTGGTTGTCTTCTCTCTTTTTTCCTTTGTCAGCCTATCTAAAGATTTATTAATTTTATGGATCCTTTCAAGGAACCAAACATTGGTTTTGTTGATTCAATATTTTTTTCTATTCTATATTTCATTGATCACTTATTTGACGTGTGTTATTGCCTTCTTCTGCTCCATTTGTGTTTAGTTTGCCCTTTGTTTTATAATTTTATAATTCTTCCAAGAATAAGCTGAGGTCTGATTTGGGATATTTTTCCTTTTTTTTACTGAAGCATTTATATTTATAAATTTCCCTCTTGACTTGCCCTTTCTGCAATCCATACATTTTGGTATGTCATGTTTTTATTTTCATTCACCTGAAGATATTTTCTAATTACTCTTGTGATTACTTGTTTGTCCCATTGGTTGTTTAAGATTATGCTGTCTAATAGCCACATATTTCTAACTTTTCCAGTTCTCCCTCTGCTATTGACTCTTAGCTTCATTCCATTGTGTGGTCAGATAATATTAATTAAATTATTTCAGTATCTTTAAATTTATTGAGACTTGTTTTGTGACCTAATGCATAGTTTACCCAGAGGATTGGTTGATGTGCAGAAGAGGAATGTGTATTTTGCTGTTGTATGAAATTTTCTGTATGTTTACATTAAGTACAGTTTGTTTATTGTTTCATTCAAGTACACTATTCCTTCATTAGTTTCTCTCTACATGTTATATTCATTATTGACAGTGGTTATTGAAGTGTTCTGCTATTAATGTAGGTCAATATATATCTCCTTTCAAATCTTAAATATTTTCTTCATATATTCATTAGACTCTGCTCTTCGGTGCATATGTGTTCAGAATTGTTTTGTTTTCTTGTTTTTGTTCAGTTCTCTATTTTGTCATATGTCCTGTCCTCCTTTGTCCCTTGCAACAGGTTTTTGAGTTAAAGTATATTTTATCTGATATTGCTATAGCCAAGCCAACTCTCTTTTGATTACAATTTTCATCAATTTTTTTTATCCTTCCACTTTTAAACTACTTCTTTCTTTGAATTTAATGTGGTTCTCTTTAAAACAACATATATTTTGGTCCTGTTTTGTTTCATTTTATTTTGTTTTGTTTTACCATGGGGATTAAATTTAACATTATGAATCGATAACCATCACACTTGGGGAGAATCAATTTAAGTTCAGTAACATATGCAAACACCATTGCTATACTCCTCCATCCCCAAATATTTTTGTTTTACTTGTTAAAAATTATATTCATTGTACTTCCGAAACCATAGATTTATCATTATTTTTTTCTGCACTTTTGTTTTAAAACGTGTCAGTTGTAAAAGTAGAATTATATCCAAACACTGGAATTAAATAATTATATTTGCATTTGTAGTACCATATGGTTCTTGTTTTCCTTCTTAGTGCATAAAACAAATACCATACAAGGAGTTAGCTTATCAACAAGATTTTATTTGCTCATGATTTCTGAGACTAGAACACTTGCTCCCTCCTTGGCCAGTATCTCCTGTCTTATTAACAAACTTTGAGGTTTCTTGCCACTTTCAACATGTGTAAATATACACATTGATGTCTTCTCCTTTATCTTCTGTGCTCTGTTGACTGCCAGCTACTTGATTCCCCCTACAGTGTTTGTTCCTTCCCATATGACTTTCACTCTGCATTAAAGTACTCCATTAATCTTATTTAAAATTCAACTTGATTTTGATGAGCCAAACTCTAATTGAAGTAACATCATGAAGAGATCTTATTTACAATGGGCCAATCCCACCAGAATGCAGAACAAGACCAAGAATATGTTCAGATTGTGGTACATCATTGTGATCATTTGAAGATCTTTGTGGATCACAAAAATATCATATTATTGATACAAATCCATTCCTGTGTTTATGTGGCCCTTTGATTTGATTGGATTCAGTTAGGAGAAATTGATTGGATTACTTCAGGTAGACATGACCCACAGTGGCTCTTGGTCCTCTTGTCAGAGTCCTTCATAAAGGGAATACTGAAACAGAGACACAGAGAGAAAAAACCTCAGAGATGGAACTCAGGTGCTTAGAAAGGAAGACAGATAGAACAGCCAGAAGCTGAATTAATGAGACTCAGAAAAGGAGTAGATGCCTCAATGTACCATGTCATGTGGATGAAGTTCAGGATTGCCTGCAGTCAAGCTTCAGTAAGACAGCATTTCTGATGATTCTTTGTTTTGGACATTTTCACAACCTTAAAAGTAAGCTTTTAATCCAATAAATTTTCATTATAAAAGCCAACCCATTTCTGATATATTGATCTCAGAAGATTTTAACAAACTAAAACAACCATTCAATCCTAAGAGTTATCTTTATTTATTTATGCTGCTTTGATCCAAAGTCATGGTTTTAAATTTCAGTCCAGAAATTGTCTTTACCATAGCATGTAGGGTAGGTCTTGTGGTGATGAACTCTCACTTTTTGTTTGCCTGGAAATGGTCTTACTCTCACCCTTATTTTTGAAAAACATTCTAAAAAGATACAAAATTATTGGCTGGCAATTAATATATTTCAGATTTTTGGATATTTTATTAAACTCTCTTGCCTCCATGTATACCAAAAAGAGATCAGAGCTTAATCTTATTGGTTAAGATTAATTTTAATCTTAACTTTGTGCAGACTCAACAGTTAGATTATAATTTCTCTCATTGTGGTTTTTATCAAGTTTATAGTGCTTCAGGTTCATTGGGATAGAGAATGGGTATATTAATTTTTTAAATTAAATCTGGGAAATTATTTCTCATTATTATTTTCAATACTCCTCTTTTCTCTTCATCTTCTCCATCTGACTTCCATTATGCAAATATTGGTATGTATGATGGTGTGCCACAAATCTCTAATGCTCTACAAACATATTTTCATTCTTGTTTCTTTCATTTTCTCAGCCTAAATAATTCCAATAGTCTTTGCTTTGAGTTCATGGATTCTTTCTTCTGACTATTCTAATTGGTTCTAGAAAACATCTAGAGTATTATTCATTTTAATGTTGTGGATATTAACTACCATATTTCTGTTTGCTTACTTTTTAAAAAATTCTGTCTCTTCATTGAGAATCTCATTTTTTCATTCATTGTTTCACCGCCATTCTCTAGTACTTTCTCTGCTTTCCTTTATCTCCTTTGTGCATTTCAAAGATCATTTTTAAAAAGTCTTTCTATGGTATATACAGAATCCTTTCTTCTTCATTTTTATTTTCTGAAATTTTATCTTGTTTCTTCAGATGAGTCTTCATTTCCTGTTTCTTTATTTTGTGATTCTTTGCTGCATATACACATTTTGAAATTTTCCTGTTTTAACTCTGCTGCTAAGTGTATGAGCAAAGTGTTCTTAATTTGGTAAACAACTATGCATAAGACACATATTTCCTTGAGTACCAGGAGCTAACAAAACAAGCAAACCAATTCAAATATCATTGTCATAGTATTTTCAATATGAAATAGACCATCCAATTATGCCCACATCCTGGATACCTTATTACATATCTTAAAGCTAGTAGCCCTTTGTTACTTGCTACTTTGACTTGTTTCTTACACTGCTTAAGCTGTGAAAAAGCTGCTTTTACATGCAGAGCATTTTCTGAGAGCCAAAAGTCAGAGTCAAATATTTTGGTTCAGTCCTTCAAACAACAACCCTGAGAGAGGCACTGCCATAAAGGAAACCCAGTATATGCATATGGGTTAATCTACTCCCTCCAGAAAAGGGACAGGAATCCGAAGTGAGAGATGATCCAGTGGCACATTGCACTAGAAAGGGGGTTGGCAAGGTGACAGCAAGGGTACTATGAGCTTCTCACACTGGTTTATGGTTGTATTTTCTTGATTCAGCACTCATCCACTTTCTATGACCATTTCACTCCTTTACAAGGATTTTCTATTTGTTAAAATATTCTGGGAGGACCAAGATGGTGTCGATCTAGGTGGGTACTCACGAACTAGATCTCCAGGGATGGCCGATTGTGGACAGGGTCCTGCCCAAGGGTCCATGCTGTGGGCGCACGGAGTGAGAATCTTGGGTCATCTAGCAGCGGGCAGATCGATGACGTGGAGTGATTGGTGGAGATTCATGAGTTCTGAGCCTGCCTGTGGTGGTCAACACAGATGGCTGAGCCCTGCCCGCACAGAAAATGGCTTGCTGGAGCCGCGGATCCTGCATTCTCGACTCCCACTACCTGCTGGCGTGAGGGAGCATACTCTGAGGGAGGGAGGGCTCTGACAGAAGGTGGAGAGGGGTTTAACTTCTGTGGATTTGGCTGCCTGGATCCCCTCATAGCTTTGGGGAGCAGATAAGCTGGCTCAAAACAGTGCCAGGCTGAGGGGAGAGGCAAAACTGCTGAGCAAACTTGATTTACCCATCATCCCACTGATACAGAGGCCTGGCCCCAGAGGGGGCGGAGTCAGCCAATTTTATCACTCTGTACTGATAAGCATCAAAGCTTCAGCACTCCTGGGGAGGTCAGGAAGTGAGTAGGGCTTGGTTAGTTTCCACAACCCTATTTAGGGTTCCTTTAGGGAAGGGGGTGATCTAGCAGAGGACTCCTTTTGGGTCCCTTATATCCCCCCCAAAAAAAATAGACAGTCACTTTAAAAAATGAATTCCTGTTCTTAATTTAGTATACTACCAAAAATCTACCTCAAAACCTACAGATGGAACACCTGAAGGGTAATTGATAAACACAAGCAGGCTGAGAGGATCCACACTAGAAGGAACACTTTCTCCTTAACTTTGTTTGACTGCTTGATGGTGTGGTTGTTTGGCTTTTCTCTGTTTATTTGTTGTCTCTTGCTTTTCTTTCCCCTTTCCTCGCCCTTCTTTTTTCTTTCATTTTTTTATATAATTGCTGCTAGCTTGTCTCTTCTTTGCTGTGCTTCTTCTTCAGTGATTTCCCATTCTCTGTCTATACTGATATTGCATCACAAGCTATCTCTTATCCTTCCCTAATCTCTCTGCCTTCTGCTTTCTGTTGTGGTTCTTAGACACCATGCTTTTCCATTAGCCCACAACTTAAGGGTGTCAACCTCTATTCTATCTATTTTGTTTTCTTCTCTTTTTTTTAATTAATATTAGCGTTTTCCTTTTATCCCTTACTTTACTCTTTCTCTCCCACCTCATCATTCTAGCCTTCTAAATCATTATATATATATTCCTCTACTTGGTTTCCTAGCCCATTGTAGGTACTCCACTTTTTTCCTATTACTCTACACTGCATACACAAGTTAAATATTCATTTCACTAAGTCCTATTTGGCCCCTATACTAAGTTTCATTACTATTACTATTATCCTACTTCCTTTCTCACATCTTTCGATTCCTCTGGCACTAATCTTTTCCTTTTAAGGTATCATAGAAAGAAGCAAGGAAACAAAATAAGAAGAAAAAGTGTCAAAGAGAAAACTTAACACACACACAGAACCACCAACTAAATAAAACTCCAGAGGAGAGAGAAACTAATCAACTGAATAAACCCAGCAAGATAAAATGATAACTAGAAGGCAACAAAAAATTACAAACCACACTGAGAAACAAGAAGACATCGACCACTCCAATGAACAAACTACAAACTAGGAATATATGCAGAACATCGAACAACTAATCAAAGATTCCCAAACAAATATCATGAACCATCTTAATGAAGTGAAGGGAGAGATTAAGGATATGAAGAAGACACTGAGAGAACATACTGAAGAAATTGTAAACATACACAAAAAGATAACGGATATGATGGTGATCAATGGCACAACCCAAGAATTAAAAAAGATGCTGGAGTCACATAACAGCAGATTTGAACAGGCAGAAGAAAGAATTAGTGATGTTGAAGACAATACAGCTGAAATCAAACAGATAGTCGAACAGATAGACAAAAAAATAGAAAAAATCCAGCAGGGAATAAGGGATTTAACTGACAACACAAAACGCGCAAACATACACATCATGGGCATCCCAGAGGTAGAAGAGAAGGGAAAGGGAACAGAAGGAGTGTTGAAGGAAATAATGGCTGAACACTTCCCAACCCTATTGAGAGAGATGGATATACAGATCCAGGTAGCAAAGTGCACCCCAAACAATATAAATCCCAACAGGCCAACTCTAAGACATATACTTGTCAAAATGTCCAATGCTCAAGACAAAGAGAAAATACTCAAGGCAGCAAGAGAAAAGAGAACCATCACATACAAGTGAAGCACAATAAGATTAAGTGCTGATTTCTCATCTGAAACCATGGAGGAAATAAGACAGTGGCATGACATACTCAAAGTACTAAAAGAACAAAACTTCCAGCCACAAATTCTTTATCCAGCAAACCTGGCATTCAAAACTGATGGAGAGATAAAAATATCCAGAGATAAACAGAAATTAAGAGAGTATGCCAATAAGAAACCGGCACTTCAAGAAATGCTAAAGGAAGTTCTACAAATTGAAAGGAAAAAACAAGAGCGAGAGAGCTGGATGAGGTTTAAAAACAACTAAAAAGACAAAAACAGAAACAAAACAATATATGACATACATTAACCCAAAGAAAATATGGCTGCAGTAAGTAATGCATTGTGAGTAATATGACTGAATGTTAATGGATTAAACTCACCAGTCAAGTGACACAAATTAGCAAACTGGAAAAAGAAATATCATCCATCTATATGCTGTCTACAAGAAACCCACCTTCACCCCAGGGATTCAAGGAGGCTGAAAGTGAATGGCTGGAAAACAATTTTACAAGGTAACAATAGCCAAAAAAAGGGCAGGTGTAGCTACTCTAATATTAGACAAAATATACTTTAAATGGAAAACTATTGTAACAGACAAAGATGGACACTATATATTAGTAAAAGGTGTAATCTCTGAAGAAGAGAGAGCAATCATAAACATTTATGCACCTAATCGGGGTGCCTCAAAATACATGAAGCAAACTCAGGAAAAACAAAGTGGAGAAATAAACACCTCTACAATTATAGTGGGGGACTTTAATACACCATTATCATCATTAGACAGAACATCTAGACAGAGAATCAATAATGAAACAAAGAATCTGAACAATACATTAGATGACCTGGACTTAATAGACATATACAGAACACTACACCCAAATACAGAAGGATTTACATTCTTCTCGAGGGCACATGGATCATACTCCAAGATAGACCACATGCTAGGCCACAGAACAACTCTCAATGAATTCAGAAAGATTGAGATTATAAAAAGTAATTTCTCTGAGCACGATGGAATGACATTAGAAATCCGTAAGGGCCAGAGAAACAGGTTAGGCACAAGGATATGGAAGTTAAACAACACACTCTTAGACAAACAGTGGGTCAAGGAGGAAATCTCAAAAGAACTCAGTAACTACCTGGAAACTAATGAAAACGACAACACAACATATCAAAACCTATGCGGGAAGCAGGTGTGGCTCAATCGATAGAGCTCCCGTTTACCATATGGGAGGCCCCGGGTTTGCTTCCCAGGGCCTCCTTGTGAGCGCAGGCTGGCCCGTGTGGCACGGTGGGCTGATGCAGCAGGACCTCACAGCAAGGGGGAGATAAGCAGACATGGAAAAAACATACAGCGAATGGACGCAGCAAACACAAGCAGCAAGGGGGGGATAAATAAATAAATAAATAAAATCTTGAAAAAACAAACAAACTATGCAATGCAGCAAAAGCAGTCCTGAGAGGGAAGTTCATAGCCCTGAATACATATATTAAAAGAGAAGAAAGACCTAAAATTTAAGACCTAACTGCACAATTGGAGGAATTAGAAAAACAACAACAAACTAAACCTACAGGAAGTAGAAAGAAGGAAATTACAAAGATCAGAGCAGAACTAAATGAAATAGAGAATAAGAAAGCACTAGAAAAAATAAACAAAAGCAAAAGCTGGTTCTTCGAGAATATCCATAAAATTGAAAAACCCTTAGCCAGACTAACAAAGAAAAAGAGAGAACAGATGCAAATACACAAAATAAGGAATGAGCAAGGGGATATCACTACTGACCCCACAGAAATAAAGAGCATCATAAGAGGATACTTTGAAAAATTATATGCCAACAAGAATGATAACTTAGAGGAAATGGACAAGTTTCCAGAAACTCACAAACAGCCTACATTGATGAAAGAAGAAATCGATGAACTCAACAGTCCAATTAAAGGTAAAGAGATAGACTCAGTAATCAAAAACCTCCCAACTAAGAAGAGCCCAGGACCAGATGGCTTCACAGCTAAATTCTACCAAACATTCCAGAAAGAGCTAACACCAATTCTACTTAAGCTCTTTCAAAAAATAGAAGTAGAAGGAATATTGCCTAACTCATTCTATGATGCCAACATTACCCTCACACCAAAATCAAACAAAGATACCACTAGAAAGGAAAATTACAGACCAATTTCTCTAATGAACCTAGATGCTAAAATCCTCAACAAAATACTTGTTAATCACATTCAACAACATATCAAAAGGATTATACACCATGACCAAGTGGGTTTCATCCCGGGTATGCAAGGATGGTTCAATATAAGAAAATCAATCAATGTAATACACCACATAAACAAACTGAAAGAAAAAAATCACATGATCACCTCTATAGATGCAGAAAAAGCATTAGACAAAATACAGCACTCTTTCCTGATAAAAACACTGCAAAACATAGGTATAGAAGGAAACTTTCTGAATATGATGAAGGGTATATATGAAAAACCCAAAGCTAACATCATCTTCAATGGTGAAATCCTAAAAGCCTTCCCTCTGAGATTGGGAACAAGACAAGGATGCCCACTATCACCACTCCTATTTAATATTGTCTTAGAAGTACTTTTTCGAGCACTGAGGCAAGAAAAGGATATAAAAGGCATCCAGATTGGAAAAGAAGAAGTATAAATGTCATTATTTGCAGACGACATGATCCTATACATAGAAAGCCCAGAGTAATCTACAACAAAGCTTCTAGAACTTATAAAGGATTTCAGTAATGTTGCAGGCTATAAGATCAATGCTCAAAAATCAGTAACATTTCTGTACACCAATAACGAGCAATTGGAGGAGGAAATCAAGAAAAAAAATGCCATTTACAACAGTAAGGAAAAGAATCAAATACCTAGGAATAAATTTAACTAAAGATATAAAGGATTTATATACAGAAAACTACACAACACTGTTAAAGGAAATCAAAGAAGACTTAAATAAATGGAAAAATATTCCCTGTTCATGGATAGGAAGACTAAGCATCATCAAGATGTTTTTCCTACCCAAACTAATCTACAGATTTAATGCAATCTTAATAAAAATCAACACTATGTTTTTTAAGGAACTGGAAAAACTAACCTCAAAATATATTTGGAAAGGTAAGAGGCTCCGAATTGCCAAAGACATATTGAAAAAGAAAAATGAATTTGGAGATATCACATTACCGGACTTTAAAACATATTACAAAGCTACAGTGATCAAAACTGCATGGTATTGGCACAAGGATAGACCTGCTGACCAATGGAATCGAATTGAGAGTTCTGATATAGATCCTCGCCTATACAGTCATCTGATATTTTACAAGGCTACCAATCCCACTCAGTTGGGAGAGAATGGCCTCTTTAGAAAGTGGTGCTTAGAGAACTGGATATCCATTTCCAAAAGAATGAGAGAATACCATCTCACACCTTATACAAAAATAAACTCAAGATGGATCAAAGATCTAAATATAAGAGCCAATACCATAAAGGCCTTGGAAGATAATGTAGGAAAGCATCTACAGGATGTTGTAATAGGAAATGGTTTCATGAACTTCCCAGCCAAAGCACGAGCAGCAAGTGAGTAAATAGATAAATGGGATCTCCTTAAAATTAAAAACTTCTGCACCCAAAAGGAAGTTATTATGAAAATAAAAAGGCAGCCTACAAAATGGAAGAAAATATTTGGTAACCATATATCTGATAAGAGCCTAATATCCTGCATATATAAAGAAATGCTACACCTTGAAAATAAAAAGACAGACAATCCATTTAACAAATGGGCAAGTGACCTGAAAAGACACTTCTCCAAGGAAGAAATACAAATGGCTAAAAAGCACATGAAAAAAATGCTCGACATTGCTTGCTATCAGGGAAATGCAAATCAAAACTACAATGAGATGCCATCTTACACGGATCAGAATGGCAGCTATTAAAAAAACAGCAGACTCTAAGTGTAGGAGAGGATGTGGAGGAATAGGAACCCTCATCCACTGCTGGTGGGATTGTGGAATGGTCCAGCCACTGTGGAGGACAGTTTGGCAGTTCCTCAGAAAACTAACAATAGATCTTCTGTATGATCCAGCGATTCCGCTGCTGGGTATATACCCAGAAGAACTGAAAGCAAAGACACGAACAGACATATGCACACCAATGTTCATAGCAGCATTGTTCACCATTGCCAAAAGTTGGAATCAGCCCCGGTGCCCATTAACAGATGAATGGATAAGCAAAATGTGGTACATACATAAAATGGAATATTACTCAGCTGTAAGAAGGAATAAAGTGCTAACACACGGAAAATCTTGGATGAATCTTGAAGACCTTATGTTGAATGAAGTAAGCCAAGCATTGAAGGATGAACAGTATATGACCTCACTGATTTGAAACGAGGAAAGAGAGCATTCTCTTTCAGAGAACCATTGTCTGAAAGAGAAGAGTAGGCTGTGAGCCATCACCCATATGGACAAAATCTATGGTAAAGGGATAGAGTATAGTTGCATATTGAAGGATAGGACAGATGGGTAGTGATATTACTGGGTTTGGTGGTGCAGGGTTGACAGGTGGGTAGATTAGGAAGGGCAGGTTGGAATACCCAGGGCATGTAAATATGAATCTTGTCATTCCATGAGTCAAGACTGCGGAGTGTCACATGCCACAGGGGGATTGAGTGGAAGGAACAGTTAAGATCAAAAGGGTATTTAGTGGTCACAGGAAATGTTTTTCATTACCTTACAGTAATGGACACAGGACATGGTAAATATCATCAAAAATTATTAAACTATACAGTCTAAATTGTAAAATATACTGTAAACCATCAACAATGTTTAGTTGCTTTACATTACTATCTGTATAACAGTTATAACAATGATAACATCCATTAAAAAAAAAAAAGGTTTTAACATGGGGTGGGGAAGGGGGAGGGAGGTTGGGTATATGAGAGTCTTTAGTATTCTGTGTGTGACTCTGCTGTGACCTAAAACTTCTTTGAAAATTAAATGAAAATTTGG
>JAQZBX010021366.1:0-32332 GCA_029593785.1 Cabassous unicinctus
AAAAAAAAAAAAAAGAATTATACACCATGATCATGTGGGATTTATCCCTGCAATGCAAGGTTGGTTCAACAAAGAAAATCAATTAATGTAGTACACCACATTAACAGAATGAAGGGCAAAAACGGCATGATCATTTCATTTGATGCAAAAAAGGCACGTGCTGAAATCCAGCACCCATTCTTGATAAAAACACTTAGAACCGTAGGAATAGAAGGAAACTTCCTCAGTATGATAAAGGGAGTATATGAAAAACTCACAGATAATAGCCTACTTAATGGTGAAAGACTGAAAGCTTTCACTCTAAGATCAGGAACAAAACAAGAATGCCCACTGTCACCACTCTTATTCAGCATTGTACTGGAAGTTCTTGCCAGAGCAATTAGAAAAAGAAAAAGTATCAACATTGGAAAGGAAGAAGCTTTAATATCCAGAATATATAAAGAAATATATCATTATATCCAGAATATATAAAGAAATCCTTCTACCTAACAACAAAAAAAGACAAATAACCTAATTGAAAAATGGGCAAAAGACTTAAATAGGTATCTCTCCAAAGAAGATATACAAATGGCCAGAAAACACATTGAAAAGATGCACATCTTCATTAGCCATCAGGGAGATGCAAATCAAAACCACAATGAGATACTCTTCATACCCATTAGAATGGCTGTTAAAACTTAAAATGGTATATTATTCAGCCCTGAAAAGGAATGAAGTCCTGATACATGTAACAGCATGAATGAATTTTGAAGACATCATGTTGAATGAAATAAGCCAGACACAAAAGGACAAATATTGTGTGATCTCACTGATTTGAAGCAATTAGGATAAGCTAATTCATAGAGTTAGATTCTAGAATATAGGTTATTGTGGCGGTTTGAGATTATGAATCCTAGAAAGAGAAAGATTATGTTTGTAAACTCATGCTATTTTTTGATTGCATTAGATTCAGCTGAGATGTCTTTGATTAAATTACCTGTTAAGACTAGGACTTTGTTTCAGCCACGTCAGTAAGGCGTGACTCGGGTTGAGTCTCTGCCCTCTTGGTGGGCCCATATAATATGGACACTTACTCAAGAAGACAAATGGGAAGAGAGAGAGCTCTGTCAATTTTGATCCTGAAGCCACAGGAAGAGAGATGAGACATTCACCTGATAGTTTACAGCTGAGATTGGGAAGTAGCTGATATAGGAAGCCCTGAGAGACAAACCCTATGCCAACCTACAGCTGAGATTGGGAATAAGCTGGACCCACGGAGCCTCAAGACGAGGAGGAAGAGGAAGCCCAGGAAGGAGAGACCAAGGAGAGATCAGCAACCATTTTGCTTCAACATGTGGCAGCTGACTTTGGTGAGAAAGCAATCTTGAGTTGGACTCTTTAGGGCCTTGTAACTGTAAGCTTTTACCCCAAATAAATACCCGTTATAAAAGCCAACAGATTTCTGGTACTTTGCATCAGCACCCCTTTGGCTGACTAATACAGTTAGCAAGGGATGGGATACAATAGGGAATGGGAAGTTAAGACTTAAAATGTACAGGGTTCTGGAGATGATCATGACATCTTGGATTGGTCAGAGGGCCTTAAGGAAGGCGGTCTTGGGATGCTGTCAGAAATTGTGGGCAGCAGCCGGAACTCTGGCTACAGTGCAGGAACCTGTGCAGATCGTCAGATATTTAGCTTCTTGTGGTATATTGATGAGCAGAACTCTTTTACTACATACTTTAATTGTCCCTAGGGAGATATTTGCAAGAACTTTCTTCAAAATTGCTGCACCATTAATAAACAAAAGAAAACAATATTCAGAGAGGGGAATTATAAAATATACTCTGCAGAAAATGTATGATGTGGTACCAGGAATAGAATATTATAAGCATTTTGTTTCTTGGTGCCAAAAATCAAATGTAATATCAAGGAGATCTGGATACTGCAAAACACAGTTAGAAATTGCGTTTCCACCTGTGCTGGAGTGATAGACATCAGTAGTAACCTTGGTGAAACTACATTTGGTAAAGACATCTTGTACAGATAGTAGACTTTTCAATCATTTGGTGACTGTTTGGCGTTTCAGTCCCAGTCTTTCTGATGTCCCAAGAACGAATTTGTACTTTGGATTTTTCAATTTCTTTTGAATTTCACTCACTTCTATACTCAGCTTGCCTCACTGTTTTTTTGATGAAGTTGTAAAGCAGATGGTAGCTGTCTTTTAAAGAAGATCCTGTAAGCTGTATGATCCAGAAACAAATATACCTCAGGAATTAATGTTACATGAAGTTCATCACACGTAGAGGGGAAAGTAGAACTGGTACTACCTACTTATAACTTAGTTTGTTCATGTTTAGGAAGTTCTTTCATCATTAAATTTTAAAGATTTATTTTATTTATTTATCCCTCCCCTCGCCCCCATTGTTTGCACTCTGTGTCTGCTTGTCTTCTTTTTAGGATGCACTGGGAACCGAATCTGGGACCTCCCATGTAGGAGGGAGGCGCCTAATCTCTTGAGCTGTATCCACTCCCTGCCTGTTGTGTCTCTCATTGTGTTTCCTTGTTGTGTCTCCTCGTTGCATCATCTTGTTGAGTCAGCTTGCTGCGCCAGCCTCTTGTGCCAGCTTGCTGTCTTGCTCGTCTTCTTTAGGAGTCACTGGGAGCTAAACCTGGGACTTCCCATGTGGTAGGCGGGTGCCCAACTGCTTGAGCCACATCTACTTCCCATTTATTTTTTTTTTTCCCTATATAAAACATGCTTAATTTGTAAGATATGGAATTTTTCTATATTGATATGTGGCAATCTGTGTAATTGTTTTGACTGAATTTTTTTTTGTAAAATGATATATAAATATATATGCATATATGTGCATTTGCTTACATAAATGTTATTATTTTTTTTAATATATTTTAAAAGATGCTTAGATTACATAAATGTTACACAGAAATTACAGGGATTCCCATGTTCCCCACTTCCCACACCTCCCATTACATCCCACATAAACATCTTTCATTAGTGTGGCACATCACATGCAATGGATATGCACATCCTGGGGCTTTACCACTAAGCATGGACCATAGTTCACATTGTAGATCACACTCTCTCCCACACAGTTCTGCATGTTATATGCTGATGTAAAATGGCCTATATCTGTCATTGTAATGTCACTCAGGATAATTCCCAAGTCCTGGAAAAACCCCTGTATTACAACTGCTTTTCCTTTCCCTGCCCCAAAAGCGTCCAGTGGCCATTGGCTCCACCTCACTGCCATTTAACTACTTTCAAGTGTACAATTCAGTAGTCTTAACTACATTCCCAATATTGTGCTACCATCACCAGCACCTCCAACTTTTTCATCACCTATCCAGAAACTCTGCACCAGTCCACAATAACTTCCCCTTCTCCTCACCTCACCCCACTTCCACCCCTGGTAACCTGTAATCTATCTACCTCTATGAAAAAAAAAAAAAAGAACTTTTCTCTGTTAAAGGGCAATATCAAGAAAGTGAAGACAACTTACTGAGTGGGAGAAAATAATTGCTAACCATATATCTGATAAGGGTTTAATATAAAAAAATATAAAAACTGCTACAACTCAACAACAAAAAGAAAATTAACTTAGTTTAAAAATGGGCAAAATGTGGAGTGGGTGTAGCTCAGTGGTTGAGCGCCTGCTTTGCAGGTACAAGGTCCTGGGTTCAATCCCCGATACCTTCTTAAAAAAAAAAAAAAAGTAAAAATGAGCAAAAGTCTTGAATAGGCACTTCTCCAAAGAAAATATACAAATGGCCAATAAGCACATAAAAAGATGCTCAATATCATTGGTCATCAGGAAATGCAAATCAAAACCACAATGAAATACACTTCATACCCACTCGGATGGGTGTTATTAAAATACAAACAAACCAGAATATAACAAGAGTTTACAAGGATGTGGAAAAAAAGCAACCCTAAACCGGTAGCATTGTAAATTGGTACATACACTGTGGAAATCAGTTTGGCAGTTCCTCAGAAAGATGAACAAAGAATTACCATACAATCCAGCAATCCCACTTGTGGAATATACTCAAAATAATTGAAAGCAGGGACTCGAACAGATACTTGTACTCCAGTGCTTATAGATGAATTATTCATGTTAGCCAAAAGGTGGAAGCAACCCAAGTGTCCATCACCTCTTGAATGGACAAACAAAATGTTAGATGCACACAATGGAATACTATTCAGCCATGAAAAGGAGCGAAGCCCTGATACATGCTACAACATAGATGGACCTTGAAAACATCACATTGAGTGAAATAAGCCAGACACAAAAAGACAACTATTATATAAGCTTACTTATAAGGAATACCTAAAAGGAACTAAGTTTTAAGTTATTAAATTCAGATTCTAAAAAGCCATGGCACTCTCATGGCAAAGCAAAGGAATTCAGACCAGGGTCCTTAAACTCAATAAAACTACCATTGCCATAGAGTAATAACATTACTCTAGTGTTATTGATTTGAGACTCTTTGGAGGGAGAAACTTATAAAATCAGTATGATTTTGAAGTATAGAACTTGCTTAAAGTATAGTAAGTAACCATCAAACACAAAAAGAAAAAACAAAACCTGGAAAAAAATAAATTCAGATTCTGTGCATCTTATTGTTATATGGCCTGCCTTGTGGCTTAGTATAAAGTCCTCTGGCAGTTTTGCTTTTTAAAAATTGTTCTTATGGATGGTAGTAAAGAATTCAGTGCTACAGTGAGGCTAGCTTTCAGATACACAGTGAATACATTTTTGGTGAGTGGTCTAGGGCTTTAAGCCACTTTTCTAGTAGTTTGCAACCATCTCCCAGGTACTTTGGCTGCTTTTTCAACAATGCTAATTGTGCATCACATTTTGTCTTCAACAGATGAAGATGGTTGATACATCTCCATCATCCCTATTTTCTAATTATTGTGTTTACTCACTTTGGTATTTAAAAAAAAAAATCATTGTATGGACTGAAGTGGTAAGTTAATAAAGGTTTTTTTTTTTTAATGTACAGTGTTCCTATTTGGAATGAGGGAAATGTTTTGATAATGGGTAGTGGTGATGATAGCACAACATTGTGAATGCAATTATCAACACTGAAATACATATCTGAATGTGATTAAAAGGGGGGAAATGTTAGATTTTATATAAGGCAATAGACTGGAAATTAAAACAAAACCATGGTGTTGCACTACACAAACAGTGAACCCTGAGTTAAACCATGGGCTTTAGGTAATAGCAGAATAACAAAGATGTGCTATCATCAATTGTAACAAATGTTCCACACCAGTGCAAGTTGTTGTTAGCGGGGTGGTGCATGGGCATCCTGTTTTTATGCATGGTTCTGTAAACTTTAACTTCTCTATTAAAAAAAAACAACCAAAAACCTGTATCATTGTTTCCCTATTTGATGGTAGCTTGTTTATAATTAGAATAATAATGGATTCTTAATCATTGTTGATAGTGTCTTACAACATTTCACTCAACTTATACAGTCATCCAGTGAGATAAATACAATTGTTATCTCTGTTTTACTGTCCAGGAAAGGGAGACTTAGGTACTTTCTCAAGGTTGTGTAGATATGAATAAGTGGCAGAGATACCCAAAGGAAGGTTTTTAACAATTCTATCCTGTTTCCTCTCTCAAAATGGCAAAGTCTTTGTGAATTTATTACTTTATTTACTTCTAAAGTAGGCTTATACTATTCCAGTCACTAAAGTGACTTGCCTTGCCTTTTTCAATATATTTTCACTGTAGACACTCTTAGCTCTCTTGAAAATGTATACCTATGTTATATTACATGTTCATCTCATTTTTTGCACTGTTGGCTTTTCTAAAAACTTTTATAATTTTATAGATGCTTTATTAAAGATTTCTGATTAAGTAGAGGAATAGCTGTTTTTTGAAATAAGGTTTTAATTATTTTGTAAAATAAAAAAGCTATGATTAATTATTGGATTTTAGTTATAAGGCTTTATCAAAGTGACATCTGTGGGTGTTTTGCATACCTCTCGAAACAAAGCCTCACATTGAAATGTTTTATTGGATTCATGTTACTTTTATAAAGCAGGGTGTCAAAATTAATGGAATACAAGTTTTATACCATGTAGTTAGCACTTTAAAAAAAATTATTTTTAAACAAGCTTTAGATTACATAAATACCTCGAAAATATAGGGGGATTCTCATATATCCCACCCTCACCCCACCCCCTCCCACACTTTCCTCATTAACAACATCTTTGATTAATGTGGTACATTTGTTACAATTGATGAACACATTGAAGCATTGCTACTAACCATGGTCAGTAATTTACATTATACTTTGCATTTTGCACTGTACATTTTTATAGATTTTGACAAAATGTGTAATGGCCTGTATCTGTCATTGCAATGTCATTCAGAACAATTCCAACATCCCCAAATGCCCCATGTTATGCCTATTCTTCCCTGTCCTTCCCCTCAGAACCTGTAGTGGCCACTGCCTTTATATCAGTGTTAAAAGTTCTTCCATTGTTAGAATAATAAGTCTACTTTAGTCCATAGTTACATTTCCTCCTTATGTTTCTTCATTCTTCATTCTTGAGGATTTTAGGATGGTGATGCCCACTCTGTTTCTGATTGAGAGGGGCCTTAGATCCCATGGGGTAAATGGATGGAACTGTCTTGATTGCAGTTTTAGATACTCTCTGTTTTTTTGGGGTGGGCGTTGTCCACCATCATCATTTTGTTAGTTGTCCTGGGCAGGTCCAGTGAACTGGAGAGTGGGTGTTGGCTGCAACTCTGCTGAGATTCATGGCTTAACTGGCATATGAACAACCAGAGGATTTAAGTCTCTGGTACATGTATTTAATGGATATAGTCCTAATTATAGGTTCAATGAAAAGGGGCAGAAGAGACATGTAGGGAAATTTTAAATGAGTCTAATTCTGTTACATTGAGGAATATATATTCCAAGGTAAAGCCCAGTGACAGGATGCTGAATTCCTGAGATTGTCTGCCCTGACTATAATGTCTAGATGTCTCTAGAGCTCTCAGGAGCACCTCTTTGGCTTAGAGAGAGGCTGCATTTGAGCAACAAGTAGGCTTTCAGGAGGTAACTCTTAGGCAGTATATAATACTAAGCTAAGTTTCAATTTCACAAGAACGAGGTTCATAAATACAAGCATTAATATTAATGGCCTGGTATATTGGTCTGTCCTCCTTTGCTAGGCACTGCCCATGTACTCTTGGGATTCTTACTGCTCTATTAAAGAATGTAGCAGGACCTCCTAGGATATGAATTCAATTTTCCTATGGTTATTTTGTAGGTCTCCACCCACTGAGACAACACTCCATGATCACTTGAACATATTCATATTCCATAAAGGCATGCCCCAGGTGCACCCCTCGCCACACATCCCCCATCACCAACACCCTGCACCAGTGATCCCCTAGCGCTTTCTTTTAAAGCTTTAAGTCAGAGTTTCTTTTTTCAAAAATTTATTTACTCCCCCCCCCCCCCAATTGTTTTTGTGCTTGCTGTCTGCTCCTTGTGTCCATTCTCTGTGTGTTTTTCTGTGTCTGCTTGTCTTCTCTTTAGGCAGCACCAGAAACCGATCCTGGGACCTTCTGTAGTGGGAGAGAGGCACTCAGTCTCTTGCAGCTCCCTGGTCTGCTGCATCTCTTATTGTCTCTCCTCTGTGTCTCTTTTTGTTGCGTCATCTTGCTGTGCCAGCTCTCCACTTGGGCCAGTACTCCGTGTGGGCCAGCACTCTTGTGCGGGCCAGCACTCAGCGTGGGCCAGCTCACTGCTTGGGCCAGCTTGCTGTTTGGGCCAGCTTGCCTTCACCAGGAGGCCCCAGGAATCGAACCCTGGACCTCCTGTATGGTAGATGGGAGCCCAATTGCTTGAGCCACATCCACTTCCCCAGAGTGTCTTATCAAACATGGTTCATGTAGCTGTAAACTTAATTTGTAATACATTTAAATCTTGTGCTATTAAAATTTTTCATAATAAAACATTTTTATTTTACTTGCTGTGCCCCTAATAGTTTTTGTATTGTAACAGATAAATATGCAGCAATCCTGAGTTATGAAATTGTATATAATAATGTTTTATAAAATTGACTGATTTTTTATCAGACTGTAATATTTTCTTATTTTTAATAAATTTTTATTTTGCTTTTGCTTTTTTGGTATTCAAGTTGCTGTGCTGTTGCACCTTAATATTTCATGTCATTATATGCAAGAACTAAAATTGATTATATCGCTATATCACTTTGTATTTTATGTAACTATTGACTTTCTGCATTGAGTGAACAATTTATTAAATGTTTATTTAAGTAATACACAATGGAATAAGGTAAACTGCAGGGTTCTTCACACCTTTCTTGACTTTGTCTTTTTTTGTGCTGTCCTTATTTATATCATGTATTCTTCATACATTGTGATTATAGTTTAACTGAACAGGAAATAATCACTTGCATGTTTTATACTTGGATTAAAAAATTTGGAGGAGGTGTGCACAGATTAATGAGAGCTGAAAGAAAAAGTAAAAATCAGTTTAAATGTGTTTATAAATGAGATGAAGGAAAATGTAGGATAAAATAATTAAACATAGAATTAGGAAAATAATCTGAACCTTATAATTGTTGGTATCGTTTAGAAAACTGTGCCATACATATCATCCATCAAATTAGAATCTCAAAACAATCTGTGAGTGCATAGGATAGATTCATTGCCATCATTTTATAGATGAATAGAAGGCTTTAGTTTAAGTAAGTATCATTGAGAGCTTGCAGGTTAGGGAAGGATTTCTTAATCAAGAAATAAAAAAGCAAAAAAAAAAAAGAAATAAAAAAGCACCAGGTATAAAGGAAAAGATTGATAAGTATCATACTCACACAAAATAGGAAATACAGGATAGAAGCAGTTCACAAAAGAGGAACCCCAAATGGTCAATAACATCTGAGATGGTTAGCCTCACTAGTAATCTGGGAATGCAAATTAAAACAGTAGCAGATACCATTTGTCAACCATCAAATTGAGAAAAATTGAAATATTTTACCTTGTGTGTCTTCAAGGATGGGTGGTAATGGTAATTCTCATGATGCCAGTGGAAGATAATTTGGTACATCATTCTGAGAGCCATTTGGCAACATGTTCTTACTTGTAAAAGTGAGGAATTTGAGACATCCTTAATGTCTTTCAGTAGGGGAATGGATAATTAAGCTGTGGTGCAATATTGTAATGGAGATTATACAGCAGTTTAAAGTAATTAACTAGATCTGTATAAGCCAAAATCTTAAAAAATCTCATGAAGAGTGAAGAACGTAAATTGTGAAAATAATTTGTTAACCATAATATTATTTATGTGAATACAAAACCACATTTAACAAGACTATGCATTTTTTCATGCTTATAGTTAAAAGTATCCTAGAGGGACATATTCTAAGTTTTTATGGTGGTAGTTTCTGGAGTAGATAAAGGAAACTTCAAGTGGAATATAATACTGCTTTTTAAAAAATTAAACTTCAGGCAAATATGGAAAAGGTTCACAATTTTTAGTTTTTGGTGGTAGGTATATGGGTATTTGTTAAATTATTCCTTCTACTTCTTATTTTCAAAATTTCTTTAAAAAAACACAAAAGAAGATGTTTAATTTGCTTAGGGTTACCAAAAAATAGTAATTGGAAGAGCTAGGACTTACATTTAGAATTGACACCCAAGTCTAGAACTTTTTCTAACATGCTGCTTCAAAAGAGAAGGGAAAAATTAAGATCAAACAATAAAAAAAGATAGAATTTATTTTTATAGTAAGAAAAATCTCAGAAACGTCATAAGATCAATTAAACATTTTTATAATTCTATATTAAAATCTTTAAGCATGCTGTTATCCTCTATGTAGAAATTTTGGTACTTAGGAAAAAAGTTATTTTAATTTATTGTTTAAAATGTGATATATATTTCTGCTGCATGTAATGGAAAAAATTAGGTGATTGGAATTTTTAATGCAAAATTCATGAAAATAGTTTAATCAAATGCACAATCTGACTTCAGTCTAAAAAGTCACAGTTTTTCTTCCATTTTATAAAGTCATTCTTCGCAAAAACTTTACAGCCTTTTTATTTACAGCTTCTCTCCAAGATAAAATGGCAAACCCCAAAGAGAAAACTCCAATGTGTCTGGTAAATGAGTTAGCCCGTTTCAATAGAGTCCAACCCCAGTATAAACTTCTGAATGAAAGAGGGCCTGCTCATTCGAAGGTAAGGTCGTGAAGAGAGGTGGTGAGACATGCTTATCAAACTCTTATCAGATTTGTCATCTCAGGTTTTAATTGTGCTTTGTGTGTGTGTGTGTGTGTGTGTGTGTGTGTGTGTGGAGTGTGATGGATAGCCTGAAGGCTTTTAATTCTATGTTAATATTATGAAGTCTGTAACATTACACAATTTTATAGTTCATGATGGTTTTCAAAGCTCTTTCAGATACTGTACTTCACAAAGCTTTAACAAAACCGCATGACAGGGGTTCTTTTCTTTCCATTTTGTAAATTAAGAAACTTAGCACAGAAAAGTTAAATGACTTGCCTGTGATCACACAGTTCCTAAGTGCCAAGACCAGCTCTTGAATATGTATTCTTAGGCTCTCAAGTACAGTGCTTTTCCCATTAAATCACAGTTTCTCAAGTAAAAATGGAGACAGAATAAATAAAGCAAGGGTTACCTTGCGAAATATTATTTTCAAATGTGATGTTTTATTCCAAGAGTCAACATTTATAAAAGTTGTATATATGAGAATTGTTATTATACATACATTCATTTATAATATTGTTCTTTTTAATGAGGTAGCAATTTATAATTATATGTAACCACACACTCAACTATATGTTTACATATATAAATGTTGAAATGAAATTGGCAATTAGTATATTATGTCTGTATTGTTCTGTTCATCTGCTTGAAAAATCTCAGTGACATATAATTTTCCTTGGTACATTTTTATTTTTGTTTTTTTCATTTTGAGGTACAGGGGCTGGGGCTTGAACCTGGGACCTTGAATGTGGGAAGCCAGGGCTCAACCACTGAGCTACATCGGCTCCCCGAGTTGGTTTTATCGTTTGTTTGCCTGTTTGTTTTTGTTTTCAGGAGGCACTGGGGACCGAACCCTGGGCCTCCCATGTGGGAAGCAGGCGCTCAACTGCTTGAGCCACCGCTGCTCCCTCTTGGCATATTTTTATCTTTGAAGTTGGAGATTATGATAGTGATCATACATTTTTGTATATGATGAGAAATGTGGAAACAGTTGATTCCTAAAGGTTTGTTAATTTTCATAGAACAACTGTTTTTTGGGTTATTTAATTGTTTTTTGGTACTTCTTGAAAGTAAGGAAAAGATGAAACTAAATCAGTCCATTTATTCCCTGTTAGATGCTTTTATGAAGGATTTTTGGGTAACAATTTAATTTATTTGTAATACCTCTTATTCTTGCATTTAGCAGAGAAAATGTTTGTGGCCTTAGTCTACTTGTCCAGTCATATAGCCTGACTCTTTCATATCTACGCTGGCCATCATCATGTTAAACTGTTTGCATTTATTTGAATATATCATGCTCTTTTCACCTCTCTCTTTGCCTGTGTTGTAGTGTTCTCTCTGCCAGTCCTTCTGCCCTTAATCGTTTTTAAACACTCAGCTCATATGTCACGTCTTCCTAACCTTTGTGAAGCCTTCTTTGACTGCTCCAGTGGGCCTCCTGCAGGACGTGCCTTTCTTAGTGATAGTTCTTACTGTGCTATAGTACAATGATCTTTGTTGGCCATTACTCTTGTCCTAGACTGAGCTTATTTAGGGTATGTATTTTACTTTTCGGTTTTCTGGTTCCTCTAGTATATGTCTTCCTTGCCTCCTATTTGCCAATTCCAGCTATTCTTCCTTGATATAATCCCCCAGCTTGAATTTCATGTCATCAGACTAACTACCGCATTCCCTTATGGTGGTCATTTACTGACCCCTGGGTGATTTCACCACACTTTTCCAGTACTCCTATTTTACTGTTTGGTGATTTCAATGTCTAAATAGACAGTTGTTTCCAACATACTGACCTTTCAGTTCCTTGAATGCCAATTATTATTTTTTTTTAGTTTTGAAATAATTTCAAACTTACAGAAAAGTTGCAAAAATAATATGAAGACAATACATAGAACTTCATGTACCCACTGCCCAGATACACAGATTTACCTATTAGCATTTTGCTATATTTGACATATCATTCTTTATATTTTCTAAACATTTGAGAGTAAGTAGCATACATCACTCTCCTCTAACACTTAAAACTTCCATGTACATTTCCTGAGAACAAGGACACTCAATTATATATCTACCTTAAGTACAGGTAGTACAAGAAATTTAACATTGGTATAAAACATATTCCAGTTTTTTCAGTCACCCAGTAATGTCCTTTTCTCTACTTATCTTGTCCTTCACTCTCCTTCAGCCACTCATTCCTGTGATCATATCCTTGACCTTATTATCAATATCTGTGATATCCTGCATGATTTTAATTTCAAGCATTCCTCTCTCTCACACTTACCTACTTAGTTTTTAGTTTATTCTGTCTAGTAATTTGAACAGTCCTTTCACACCATTGGTACCTGGAATTATCATCCTGCCTTTAAAAATTTCTTTTAGTTGTTTTTAACTTTTTTACTATTCCTCATACTCCTCAATCCTCACATTGCCCTTTACCCAGCTTAAATTTTACATGCCTTATATATACCCTCAGCTCTCTTGCCCCTCTTGGTTAGAAGTTCTTGCTTGGCCAAATTTCAACTCCAAATTGGAACTCTGCCTTCCCTTCTGAATTATGGATGAACTGGCTGTGTTGGCCAATCCTTCTATTTGTGTGCTAGATTCTATTCCTTTTCACCTACTCCAGGCCCTTCCTCCAGCTCTACTGTGCTCTGCTCTTTTATGATGACAGTTTCGCTCTTCTAATGGATCATTTCCATTGGCATACAGATTCCTGCCATCTTAAATACTCTTGCTTCCACTTCCCCCTCCAGTTATAACCTCATTTCTCCTCTCTCCTTTACAGCAAAACTTCTTAAAAGAGTTGCCCATACCACCTGTTCCCAGTTTTTCTTGTTTTCTCTCCAATCAAATTTTTGCTCTGACTATTCCATGAAAACCTGTCTAAAGAATACCAGTAACCTCCTTGTGAAATACAACAGTTAGTTGTCAGTCCTAATAGTACTTGGCCTTTCAGCAGCATTTGATACAGGTGATCACTCCTCCTTGTTGAAATGCTTTCTTCATTTGGCTTCCAAGACACTGTACTTTCTGGTTTTCCATTATCTTACTGGCCAAATCTTTACATTTCATTCCTCAAGGACGTTTTATTGTTAGAGTGCCCTAGTGCTCAGACCTTGGGCCTCTTCTCCTTACTCCCTTGACTTACTCCCTTGATGATCTGTATGCTCTCATGCTTTAAATAACACTTACGTGCTGACACACTCAAATTTATGTCTCCAGCGCAGAGCTCTTCTCTGTTCTGTAGTTTTGTATACCTGCCTACCAATCATCTCTACTTGACTGTCGATAACAGATTTCTCAAACTGAAGACACCTATAACTGAATTCTTAATCTCTGTCACATATACTACCCCCTTCATTTTTCTCAGTAGCATGTAACCACCTTCAAATATTTTATTGTTTTTTCCTCCAACTAGAATGGAAACTTTCTGAGGGCAAGGCTGTATTTTTGTTTTGTTCCCTGCTGTATGCACAGTGAACAAAGGGCACAATGTAGGCACTCAGTTAATATTTGTTGGTTGAAATGAATGAGTGAAAATTGAGTTAGCCATATAGGTAAATATCTAAGAGTGAACTTTTCTGAAACACAAAAAGAAAAGGGGCCAAAGTTTTCTTTTATCTTTTGATTTCGAAAGGAGTGGATAAATGTGAAATATTGCACCCAGAAAAGCAGAACCAAATTTGTAATTCTAAAGAAGTTTTAAAACTAATGAATGAGGAAAAGGTTTAATTTGAAGCCAGCCTGCTTTTCATGCTGTTTTTTTTTTTTTTTTTCCCTTGTTCTAAATTCATTAATAGAAGATAGATTTGAAAAGAAAATATTTGATAATTTTATTGCTGGTCTTCTTATTTTCAGAAATATCACATTTAATAATATCTATTAAATTTATTTGGGGCTGCTACTTTTGTTTTTCTACTATTTTAATAATGTTTTACTTTGGATTTACATACGTGAGTATATCAAATCATTATTATTGTTATTATTATTAGAGGTGTATTTTAGGACTTTGTGATTGCTATTCGGCAATAGGGTTTTTGGTATTCCAAAATAGTTTTTTCTTTGAAATTTTGACGCTGCTCTGTAGGTTGTAAGTAAAAATGAATTATGAAGTAGAGGAATGATTTTTATGTACTTATGTACAAATAGAATCTAGCAAACTAGGGTGTGTCAGAAGAATTTACATACGTATTAGAAGACATAGAATAAGAATGATGCTTTTTCTTGCAAAGAAATATTCACTTTGATGTTTTGTTTTTAGGATCTTGGCCTAAATCCTAACATTTATAATCCAGAGTAATGCTGAATTTCTAAACATTCATTGAATTCCAACACAACTCGCACTTCTAATGAGGAGCACTGTTTATTCCTGAATTGAGTTCCAGTTCAGCAAGACAAGAAAGACTGTTAGACATCTGAGGAGTCCAGGGACAGCATAGTTGCTGCTGTCAGAATCTTCCTGACTCTGATCTTTTTTGCTAGTTAATTGGAATTAGCGCTGTGCCTTCTGAAGACTCAAAGGCATTTAAGTTTTAGTTCAAGGTGCTAGATATCTCTTAAGTTATTCCTCCTACCCCCATGTTTGGTAAAGGAAGGCTACTACACTCCTTAGAGGATTCTGGAGGAATCCAGGAGGATTCGGATCTCTCTAAGATTCTTAAGTAATCCATTGTAATTTTTGGAGGTGCTTATGAACTGACAAACTGATTTGACACCTATCTCCTCTCACTGCCAAGGTTTCAGAGGCTGTTTATGGTCGTGAAAGTGGACCATAGTGCGTTTCATAGATACAGTTTGGTCCACATTCTTATTTCTAGTCAGTTCTGGGATTCACTTGGGCTTTAAGGAGACTTGGAGATCCCCTTTGTCAACCTGTGTCTATTGCTCTGGTGCTCATTCTTTTTTAAGAGTGACAACTAGAATAATTGACACATTCTTGAATGAAGATAATTCTTCATGAGTTTAAGTAAGACTTTAGTCCTTCATTATGGACATTAATAAATTATTGGCTAAGTCTGGATTCCTTTTGTGGAAAGCAAAGTCATTTTCATTCATGTTTGTCTACCAGTGGCCTTAAGTGAGGCATAAAATGTATTTTAATGAAATAAATGATTATCTGTGGCAAAAAAAGTTTAAACTTAGTCCCAACTCGTTATTTTTTCTTGGGACATTAACCAATTATATAGAAATTTACATATATACATACACATGCATGTGTATACATACATACATACATACATATATACTTACATAAATATACACACATATACACACCTAACCATGCCTGTCCATTGGAAACATCAGGGGAGCTTTAAAAATACTTATGCCTAGTCTCACTCCCCAAATTCCAATTTAATTAGTCTGGAATGAGACCCAGGCATCAGAATTTTTTAAAGCTCCTAAATGACTCAAATGTGTAGCTAGAGTTGAGGAACTCTGACACAGAGGTGTTGTCCCTTTAGGGTGATACAGAACTGTCTTCTCATACACACTTTTTGATGGGAAATAGTGATCTTTCTTATGTTTGCATGTTCTTTCCATTCACAGAATCTGAACAACATATGGCAACTTTTAAAATGTGACAACTAAATAAAAAAACTCTAATTTTAATGTTTACCTGGCCCTCTTTGGTTTTTCTTCTCACTTTTTAATTGATTTCTGAAGCAATTTAACATACCTAACATTAATGTGAGTTATTATAACATTGCTGTACCTCCTAGATACCTGTACACAGTTCTTTATTTGAGTTACGGGTTTGTTTTGATTTTCTCAAATCTAAACAAAACAAAACGAATGTTATAATTGAGAGTAGAAAGAGGAGAGCCAGGAATGACATAAAATGGTACTTTCTTTTCTATCTCCCTGTTTTGATAAGGAGTTGCCAGATAGCATGAGTAAATGTTAAGGAAATTGCACTAGAGCTGGCACTTTGAAAAGGTTTGCTTTGGAGTAGATATAGCTGAGGGAGAGGCAGTATCACCCGGTGGCCTTGAAGTTAAGAAGTCAAGTACTCTTTTTTTAAATTTAATTTTATTTTTTTATCTTTGCTAGATTTACCAGGCTTGTTGTTGCCCTATATATATTGTCTAGCATGTGTGGCCTTGAGCAACTAATTTAAAGTCTCGGTTTTGTCATTTATAAATTGAGAAACACAATTCTTGTTCTAGTGTAGTATAATGGAGTGATTATTTGTAAATTCTTAAGAATTATGCTGATAATGGATGTTTCCAAAGAATTATATCATTGTTTGTTAATAGATAGGATTTTTATTTTTTAAAATTTTATTTACTTATTTAATTTATTTTCTTTATTAGCGAAATTGTGGGTTTACAGAACAATTGTGCACAAAATTCAGGATTCCCATATACCACCTACCAATAATAATTTGTATTGGTAGGAACATTTATTACCATTGATGATAGCACATTTTTATAATTGTATTATTTTTTTAAAATTGTACTATTAATTAAAGTCCATAGTTTAACTTCGGGTTTACTGTTTGTTTATTGCAGCTCCATGGATTAAAAAAATTTTTTTTTATTCTGTTACCATATTACAATCTAACATTTCCCCTTTTAATCATATTCAGATACACATTTCAGTGGTGTTAATCGCATTCACAATGTTGTGCTACAATCACCACCATCCATTACCAAAACATTTCAATCATTTCACATAGGAACCTGGTACATTTAAAGCCTAAACTTCTCATTCCAGTAGATAGGATTTTTAAAAAGAGCTTTTGTTAAAATATCTGTTGAGTATTTCTTGTGAAGGTTACTGGTCAAGGACTGAAAACACACACACACACACACACACACACACACACACAAACACACACAAAGCACTGCCTGTCCTTAGGACTCAGTCTCATAGCCTTCATTATGAAACCCACCAATCTTTTCTAATGACTTAAATTACTATGTAAAGTTTAAAAATATACAAAAGTAGAACTTCAAACAATACCTAATATTGTGTCATTTTTATACAACCCTCTCTCCCTCCACTTTTTCCCCTGAAGTGTTTCAAAGAATTATGTCAGTTCACCCATAAGTGCTTTGGTATGCATCTAACTCATAAGGACCTTAAATACACTAACTACCTACCATACCATTATCACATGCAACAGATTAATAATCTTTAATATCATCTGATACCTGGTCCATAGTCACCTTTTCTTCTAGTGACTCAAAGTCTCTTCACAGGTGTCTTAGTTAAATGGGATCTAAACAAGAATCACATTGCTTTTGGTGATTAAGTTTCTTAGGTGTCTTTTATTTAATAATATCTTCCTACTCCCTCCTCCTTGTCCCCATGACATAGGTTTATTGGAGAAATGGAGTCATTTGTCCTGTAAAATGTTCCACATCTTGAATTTGGCTGATGCTGGTATGGGGATTTCCTCAACTGGCTAATGTCATCAGACCACACTGCAGATTTTGAGATATAGACAGTGTCTTTGGAGCACATTATTCTCAGGCAAGATTGAAACCATGATTTTCTTTTATATGTACATTTCCAGTGAAAGTATGGGATAGGGAAGTGAGAATGGAAGGGAAGTCTGGGAGAGAGTCATAGGAGAGAACATAAATAAATGATAGGATAAATTTTTTTGAAACAGTGGAAACTTACTTTCTTTGGGATAAGCCCAAATAATCTGATTCAAGGATTTTATTTTAGGTAAGGAATAGTTGCCATATCCTAATTAATTTACATGGCAGTTATGTTCCTAAATATTTATTTACTAATTTTTAAAAAATAAAATGGATAAAATATGTAAAGTACTCCTATTGCTGTTTGTTTTAGCAAATTATAAAGTTATTTATTTTGTGGTATTTGTGATTGCAGCTGGGAAACTAAGACAGAATCTCATTGCAATAAAAAGTTTAGGAATTTTGAGCAGGAATTCTGGAGTCTCACCGTTTGCTATTTGCAATGTTGGGAAAGTTACTTTTTCTTTCTAGCTCTCAATTTTCTCACCTTTTTGGTGAAATTGGACTAATGAGAACACATAGGATGTTTGTGAAAATTAAAATGCAATGGTGTAAACTTCCCATTTGGAAGGCAGAGATTGTCAAATTGGATTAAAGATAAGACTAACTGTATGCTGCCTACAAGAAATACACTTCAAATTTAAAGATACATATAGTTTAAAAGTAATAAGATAGGGAAGCGGATGTGGCTCAAGCGATTGGGCTCTTGTCTACCATATAGGAGGTCCAGGGTTCAATTCCTGGGGCCTCCTGGTGAAAGGCAAACAGGCCCACATGGCAGGCTGGCCTGCATGGAGAGCTGGCCCATGTGGAGTGCTGGCCTGCACAGAAGTGCTGGCCCCACACAGGAGTGCTGGCCCGCACGGAGAGCTGCCGCAGCAAGTTTATGCAACAAAAATAGACACAGAGGAGAGACAATGAGAGATGCAGCAGATCAGGGAGCTGAGGGGTGCCACAAGAGATTGAGTGCCTCTCTCCCACTCTGGAAGCTCCCAGGATCGGTTCCCAGTGCTGCCTAAAGAGAAGACAAGCAGACATAGAAGAACACACAGAGAGCAGACAGCACAAAACGACCAGTGTAGGGGGTGGAGGGAGAAATAAACAAATATATATATATATATATTTTAAAGTAATAGGATAAAATATACCATGCCAACATGAATCAAAGGATAGCTGGAATGGCTATATTAATAACAGACAAGTAAATTTCAGGGCAAAGAATATTATCAGTGGTAAAGAAGGTAATTTCATCAGGATTAAAGGGTCAGTTCATCAAGAGGATATAACGGTCTGAAATATGTATGCACCAAATAAAACATGTTCAAAATACATGAAGCAAAAACCGATAGAAATTCAAAGATAAATAGAAAATCCACAGTTAAAGACAGAAATTTCAATACCCCTCTCTCGATCATTAATTTTCTTCCATCAGGTAGACAGAAAATCACCAAGCATATAGACTTGAATAACACTATCAACCAACCTGACCTGATTAACATTTATAGAATATTCAACCTAAGAAGAGCAGAATATGCAGTTGTTGTCAAGTTTTCATAGAACATTTACCAAGATAGAGCAAATTCTAGGCCATAAAACAAAGTTTCAATAAACTTATAGGATTCAAATCATACAAAGTATGTTTTTTGACCACAATGGAATTAAATTGAAAAACTAATAACAGAAAGATTTCTGGAAAATCCCCCAATATTTGGGAACTAAATAACATACTTCTAAATAAGCCATGGGTAAAAAAGAAATCAAGAGGGAAATTAGAAAGCATCTTAAACTGAATGAAGATAAAAACACATCATATTGAAAGATGTTGCTAGAACAGTGTTTAGGGGGGAGTTTTTTTAATACTAGTTGACAGTATTAGAAAAGAAGAAAAGTCTCAAATAAATGATTTAAGATTCTAGCATAAGAAACAAAAAAATAAAGATAAAATTAAACCCAAAGAGAGCAGGAAAAAAAGAAATAATAAGGATCAATGAAATAGAGAACATCAATGAAATAGAGAACAGGAAAACAATAGAAGGAAAAAATCAATGAAACCAAAAGCTGATTCTTTGTGAAGAGCAATAAAATTGGTATCCTCTATCTGGATAGAGTAGGAAAAAAAGAGAAGACACAAATTACAAATCTTAGGAATGGGAGAGGTGATCTCAATACAGTTTCTACAGATATTAAAAGGATAACAAAGAAGTATTTTGTGCAACCTTATGCCATTAAACACATACATTTAAATTCCTTGAAAGACACAAATTACTAAACCTCTTTCCATAATAAATTCTTCACCTGAATAGCCCAATATTAAAGATAATGAATTTGTCCTTAAAGACCCTCCTGCAAAGAAAACTTCAGGCTCAGATGGCTTCAGTGATGAATTCTACAAAATATTTAAGGAAGAAATAATACCAAATCTATCCAAAGTCTTCCAAAAAATTGAAGAAAGTGCTTCCCTACTGTCAAACTATAGGTTAATACCCCTCATAAAAATAGATGTAAATATCCTTAATAAAATATTAACAAGTAGAATACAGCAATATATCATATATATGTGTGTATAGATAGAGAAATATGTACATTATGACCAAATGTTTTATCCCAGGAATGCAAGAGTGGGTTCCACATTTTGAGAATGAATCAATATATTTCTTAAATATATATTTAAGAAATTAAAAAAGAAAAACACTATGACCATTTCAATTAATGCAGAAGTAGAATATGATAAAACTCAACATCTATAGGTGTTAAAAAAAAACACAACTCTTAGCAAACTAGGAATAAAAAGGAATTTCCTCCACTTGATCAAGAGCATCTACAAAATCCCTACTGCAATGAGATTCTTAGTTTCCCAGCTGCAATCACAAAATAGATTGACTTAAACAAGGAGACATTACTGTCCACGGTTTCGAGGCTAGGAGAAGTCTGAAATCGAGGTGCCAGCAAGGTTATACTTTCTCCTTGAGGACTGGCATTTAGGGGTTGGCTGCTGGTGAATCTTGGGTACTTGACTTTTTCATCACTTGGCAATGCACATGGCGTTGTCTTTTTCTCTCTGAAAAATTGACATCCAGCTTCTCTCTGTCAGAATTTCATTCTGCCTATATAAAGGATTTTTCTCTCTCTGTCTAAATTTCATTCTGCCTATATAAAGGACTCCAAATGTGGATTAAAGCCCAATGTGGTTGAGGTGGCCATGCCTTAACTAAAAATAACAGCGTCAAAAGGTTCTGTTTACAATGGGTTCACACCCACAGGAATGGATTAAGATTAAGAACATGTTTTTTTTCCTGGGGTGTGTAATTTATCCTGCTATAGATTCTTATTCTTTTTCTTTTTTCCCCCCATAGATTCTTAAGAGAGATATTTTAGAAAAGGAAAAGATTGATTTGGAGACATTTTTTTTTTTTTAATAGAATGTTAAAGCTGAGGGTCTGAATGTGAGGGAAAGTCTGATTTAAGGGAATTTACTCACATGGTCTGTAGTAGTTTAGGGGAACATATTGATGTTCCCTGCTAAGACAAAATGGCAAAGCATATAAAGAGGGGAGGCCAGATTTGTGAAACATTTTTGAAGTTGAATTAATAGTTTGATAACTAGATATAAAGGAGAATGGAGAGAGAAATGGAGGGGACAAGGAAGGCCACTCCAATGTTTCTGGCCTGTGAGGGAAAATGATGATATCTGGATGTTGAGGAGGAAGAGAAGAGTAGAGACAAATATGGTGGAATTAGGAATTGCATGTTGTTAAATAAGACTCAGCGAGGCAAGGATAAAAAAGAAGCCATTGAACCTGAATTACTGAGAGAATAATGGATAGAACATTCTAGAATATGAACTGATTTAGGAGGAGTGGAGGAGATGTTTTATATGACTTTATACCTCTTAATTTTATGGAAAGACCCAGTAGGCAATTAGATTTATGTAATTGGTGTTTATGAGAGGTCAGGTCCAGAAACATGGAGAGTAAGTTTAATATATTTTCTGATGTCATCTTAAGATCACAGTCTCAAGGTCTATATCTGATTTCTAACATACGAAACATGTATGAAATGTAAAACCTTTATTCTTTGTCCTCTTTGAGGAAAAGTGCTTTGCTAAATACCAGAGTTTGAAAAAAAAGAGTTAGTTATTGAAAAAGTATTTAAAATCAGGTAAATGTATATTTTTAAAATGAATATAATAAAAATCACTCTGTTAATTTCATATGTTTATACATTTTTCCCAGCTCTGTTTTAAAAAATTAAAAATCTATAGAAAAAATTGCAAGCATGACATACATGTCTTTCAGATTCATTAATCATTAATATAGTTCCACATTTACTTTATCTTTTGCTCTCTCTGTATAGACATATACTTTCTCCTTGAACAATTTGGAATTGATTTGCAGATATGACACTTCACCCTTAGTTACTTAGATTTCTAGCTCTTAAGATCAAAGACATTCTTCTACATAACCACAATGCTGTCATCACTCAGGAAATTTAACTTTGATTAATAATATTATTTAATATACACTCCATAGTAAAAATTCTCCAGTTGTCCCTAAAGTGTACTTCATATCATGTTTTTTCTTCCAATACAAATCCATTCAAGGAGCATGCATTGTATTTGATAATCAAGTCTTTTTATGGCTCTTTGATGTCTTTTAATCTGTAACAGCTCTCTACCTTTTTTATTTTTCCTTTTATGACATTGACATTTTTGAAGAGCCTAGAAAAGTTTTCTTATAGAATATCCTTCAATCCAGATCTATCTGATTGTTTCCCTATGATTAGATTCAGTTTAAGCATTTTTGGTAAGAATACTACATAGTTGATGTTTACCTTTCATTGGATCACATCAGGAGAGGCACATGATGTTAGTTTGTCCAATTTTGGTGATGCCAATTTTGATCACGTGGCTAAAGTGCTTTCTACCTGATCTCCTTCCTGCAAATACCCTTTTTCCTTTGTAATTAGTAAGTATTTCTGGGTTAATACTTTGTATTCTTACAAACTAGTGAGCAATCTGAATTCTGTGAAGTAAATGGTAGATTATGTGCATATTCTGTAACCTGATCCTGAATTTTAAAAGATGAACAACAGGATTTTGGACCCATAGAAATATGGTGTGAATGGAATATAGATGTACAAGGAAAAGGGTGAGTTGAAATGGGGATAATAGGTAGCATCTTTGTGCCATGGTAAAATGGGGAACAGTTGAAGGTTTTTGACTTGCTGTTGGTTGGCAATTGGATTGGAATTTTAGAAAGATAGTTCTAGTTGCAAACAGTTGTGAGATTATTTTCTCTAAACAGAAGATAATGAAAGGCTAGATTCCAATGCAGTGTTAGTGGCAGAGAGGGAAGGAGAGAGATTTGAGAAATAATTTGGTGAATGGTTAAGTATTGGGAAGGATGGTTGAGAAAATTTCTTGGTGATAGAATATTTAATAGGGTTGCCTGACTGATTAGATTGTGCTAAGTGTAAAGTTAGGAATTAGGTTTTTATAAAAGTCTTATAGGACCTTTTCGCTTTTCTTACAGTTTCTTTTCCTCTTTGTATTTATTCTACTTTCTTAAGGACTATTTGAATGACATTAATAATATGATTTTACTTATGGAAAAGATTTCTTCTTGATTTATTTTACCCAAATTGTATGCTTAGAGCTGCTGTTAAGCCTTTGGATATAATAGAAGGAATTTTGTACAACTTCTTAAGATTCTTTCACTAGATAGAATAGTGTTTTTGGAGCAAATGATCTGTAAGGGCACCTTTAGCTCGAAAACCTGATTTTAGGATGTATTTACTTTTGTCTCAGACAGCACATTTTATTTCCTGAAAAAAATTTTAAACTTTTTTTTGGTAATAATTTTAAACTTACAGGGCCGTTGCAAAAATAATCCAAAATCCATACAGAGAATTCCAACATACTCCCCAACCAGATACCCAGATCCGCCAACTTTCGACATTCTGCCGCATTTGCTATATTATTCTTTATATATAATCATCTGAGTATCCATCTGTCTGTCCAAACATCCGTCCATCCATCTGTCCATCTGTCCATCCATCCATCCTTATAATATATTTATCTGGTTATCTATCTGTTTTCAAAACATTTGAGAGTAGGTTGTATCATCTTCCTTGAACACTTAATACTTCCATGTACATTTCTTGAGAACAAGATATTCACCTCTGTAACCACCTTAAGTGCAGCGATCAAGTTCAAGCAGTTTAACACTGATATAAAACTTATAGACCATGTTCCAGTTTTTTAAAATACGTTCTGCTAATGTCCTTCTGGGCGTTTTCTTCTCCATTATTAGTTCTAGTCCAAAATCATTGATTGCATTTAATTGTCATTATTTACCTTTATTCACTTTTACAAAAATTGTAGAACATATACAACATAAACTTTCCCATATCAACCACTCATAAGCATTCCATTCAGTGGGCTTAATCACATTCACTATGTTGTACCACCCTCACCACTGTCCATTACCAGAAATTTCCCATCACCCCAAACAGAAACCCTACGCCCATTATGCATTAACTTCCTGTTCCTCCTCCCCACTGCCCCTGGTAACTTGTACTCTGCTTTCTGTCTGTTTGAATTTGCAGTCTAGTTAATTCATATAAAGTATTTGTCCTCTTGTGTCTGGCTTATTTCACTCATCAAATCTTCAAAGCTCATCCATGTTGTAGCATATATCAGAGCTTCATTCCTTTTTATGACAGAGTAATATTTCATGGTGTGTATATACCACATTTTTTTAATCCATTCATCTTTTGGTGGACACTTGAGTTGCTTCTTCCTTTTGGCTATTGTGAATAATGCTCCTATGGACATTGTCTTACAAGTTATCTGTTTGAGTCTCTGCTTTCAGTTCTTTTGGGTAGCTACCTAGAAGTGGGATTGCCAGGTTACATGGCAATTCTGTTTAACTTGTTAAGGAACCACCAAATTATTTTCTACAGTGGCTGCACCATCTTACATTCCCACAGCAATATACAAAGGTTCCTATTTCTCTGCATCCTTGCTAGCACTTGTTATTTTCTTTGGTTTTTGTTGTTGTTATTAAAATAACTATTCTAGTGGGTTTGAGGTGGACTTCATTGTGGTTTCGATTTACATTTCCCTAATGGCTAATGATGTTGAGTATCTTATTGTGCTTATTGGCATTTGTATATCTTCTTTGGAGAAGTATCTATTCAAGTCGTTTGTCCATTTTTAAAGTGGGCTGTTTGTGTTTTTGTTGTTAGTTGTAGTGGTTCTTTATATATTCTGGATATAAACCTTTATCAGATATATGGTTTCCAAATATTTTCTCTCATTTTGTTGGTTGTCTTTTTTTACTTTCTTGATAATGTTCTTTGATGCACAAAATGGAAACATTTTAATGTTTTCTCTGTCTGTTTGTGTTTTCTAAGATGTTTTCAGTGCAACTGAGTCTTGGTGACCAGACATGGGAATCAGAAGGAAGCAGTATAAAGAAGGCCCAACAAGCCGTTGCTAGTAAAGCTTTGTCTGAATCTACGCTTCCCAAACCAGTTCAGAAACCACCCAAAAGTAATGTTAATAATAACCCAGGTATGACAATGACTTGTTTCTTTCTCTTGTGTTATGTAGCCGTTTTTGTATGTGCTGTTCTTTTAAGTTTTGCTTTATTGGGTTCAATAAAGGATTCTTATTAACTTTTAAATGTTGGCAAAAACACACTTAGATACAAAGCACAGAAATTATGACTGAGTTTTTTTAATGTAATGACAGAAATTGTCAAGTTCTCTTATTAAATACATAATATCAAATTTTAATAATTAAAGTAATATTCTTAGTTTTAGTTTAATCAAAAAATATTTATAAAATTAGCCCTAAACATTTTATTCTTTTGTTGTTGGTATAAAATTTTAGAAACGGCTGATGTTCAATGAGGTTTATGAAGAAAAACCATAAATCTAAAAAGCCATCTGTGTGCAAATATACTGTTAGGCAAATGACCATTTTAATTTTAAGTTTCTAAATATAATTTTTAAAAGTTCTGGTTGCATGCAATATCAGCAACATTATATGTTCAGTTATCTATTTGGAATAGATCAAACCTGTGTTGGACATAGAATATTAACTGATAATACCAAGTTAAAAATTCCCTATATATTTAGTAGCAGCAATATATTATTTACTCATTAATTTATTAACTTATTAATTCAAGTGGTTACCTTAGGACCAATATAGCCTTATGTATTTTTGTGGATTAAAAAAAAAAAGACATTATGCCTCCCAGCAGTGACTCTATAATCTAATTGTAGGCCGTGTGCTTATTTTTATAATCACATCACAAAGATACTTATTTTTTTTTATATCTGATGTAGCATGTGCTAGGTAGAACTAGTCTACTCTTTAAAATCCTAGAAGTCACTAGCTTTCCTATTACTAGCTTCTTTGTTTCTGTTCAACAGATTCCAGTATTTATTCTTATGTAAAGAAGCCAAAGTATTATTACAATTAAGAAAAAAATGACCATTCTATTGAGTTTGAGCTTGGTAAGAGGCTGTCTACTTTTTTACATTTTCAAAACTTCAGATTACTGGTTGATCACTAGCACTAGCACGGCTATATATTAAGCCCTTGCTTTTTTATATCTAAGAGCTATAACAGTGTCCTTTTCTGTGAGGATATTATAGTCTTATACATAAACACATAATGGTAAAGATTAAGAGCCAAGTGAATGATAAAGCCGTCCCTATCATAGGTAATGATAAACATGGACTGAATAGTTGAAGAGGTAAGGTATGGGCCTTGAATGGTGATTAGGCAGAGGAAAGAATATTGTAGGGGGCGGATACTACGAGGAAAGGCATTGGGGTAGATTATGGTTAATGGGCTTAGTTAAAAAAATTTTGGTAAGAGACTAGTAAAAGGTAAGATTGGAGATATAAATAGGTACTGAATTGTGATGGACTTGAAATGCCAGCTTCAAGAGATTAAATTTTATCTATAAATTTAATTGGGGAAATTTTTAAATATTTATCAATAGATGGATGATATGTTTAAAAGAGCATTTTCGGAAGTTTGATTTGACATGTGAATGGAAGGAGGAATATACTAAATAGGAAACCATTGCGGTTCCTATTTATGGGTAAGAAGTTTATGGGTAAGAAGAGAAGCAAAGAAACTCACATGCATTGAGTACCGTATGCCCCATACACACTCTTCAAGATTATTGGAAATGGCAATGGGAATGGAACAGAAGGACAAGTGTTACTGATCCAATGGTTAAAGCCATGGTATTGGATAAATTTCCAAGTCATGTAGTGTAAAGAAAGTACAATTGTGTGCTGAGTGCTGGTTGAAGTCCACGTTTAGAGGATTATAGCAGGAAGTAAACCAGCAAAGAAGTCAGAGGAAGGAAACAAGAGAGTCTGAAAGGCCAATGGAGATAAGGGTTTCTTTCCGCTATTGAATGTTGCAGTGAGCAGACAGAATGAATATATTTTTTGGGGGGCAAACTTTTAAAATAAAGTATAATATTAGGTACAGATGAGTGTACAAATTTACAAGTGTAGAACTTGGTGAATTTTTACCCTGTGGTCACACCTGTTTAATTACTCTTCAGAAGAAAGTAAAGGTCTTTACCAGTGACTTGGGAACCTCCCTTCTACTATTCTGATTTCTGAAATTTTAGACATTTGTTTTGCCTGCTGGATGGAATCATGCAGTGTACTCTTTTGTGATAGCTTGTTTTTGCAATATTATGTTTGTGAGATTTATTCATGTTGTATTTAACACTGTAGTATTTCATTGCTATATAGTATTACATTGCATGAATGTGCTATATTATATTCATTTATACTATTGGCTGTCATTTGGGTTGTTTCTATCTTTTGCTTTTATCATTAGTGCTGTTTGTACATATCTTTTAATATTTGGGAGGAATAGATGGCATTTTAATTTCAGCCAGTATTCTCCACAGAGAGAATAAGTTATGTTTACTTTGCCCTGTTATTGGTTATAGAAAAAACTAGAAAATTTTTTTCATTAGATAATTTCAAGAATTAAGTTTTGTAATTGCATTAGTAATTTTTACTGATGACCCAGTATTTATTTGCCAGTTTTAGCTGCTTAATTACCAAAATAGAAATAAAAGTATTCACAGAGGATAATGTTTTTAATGCTTAAATACATGTAAGCTTTCTGGGTGAGTAATGTTGAAGTTTACTATTTTCTTTAATAATATCCAAAATAAGCAAACTTAAGAATTTTGTGTTTGCATTATTTTACAATAATATGACAAAAGATTTGAAATTTTCTGTCCTTAATGTACAGAAAATGTTGTAAAAACTCCAAAAAGATTTCTTTAGAAAATATTTTCATGTTTTATTTACTTTGTCTATATACTTGTTTAGTCAGAAATTCATACAGATGGGCCATTTACTCTTACCTTCTTCCATGGTAATTAAATGTAGTATAAATATAGGTTGCATGATTTATGGTGGAAATATTTCACTTGTATGTTCCTTTAATTTTTTTTTTTTTTTTTTAAACAGGCAGTATAACTCCAACTGTGGAACTGAATGGGCTTGCTATGAAAAGGGGAGAGCCTGCCATCTACAGACCATTAGACCCAAAGCCATTCCCCAATTATAGAGCTAATTACAACTTTCGGGGCATGTACAATCAGAGGTTTGTATATCTTCTTTGATTTTGTTCTTACATATTATTTATGCATATCGCAAAAGTTTCTGAAACTCAGAGTATTTTCATTGAAAATAAAATTTACTTTAGGCATTTTGCATGGAATTTGTATAAATCAGTCCCACAAGGAATACAAGTTAAAAATAAGTAATTTAGGTTTAAAAAAAAGTTTTCAGGAACTAGTTTTTATTGAGTCATGAGAGTCTTGTTTTATTGCAGGGCCAATTTTAAAGTCATTCCATAGTTTATAGTACTGACTTCCCAGTTGACTTTCATATCCATTCACCAAGCAATTAAGATAGATACTTAGCTCAGTGTTTTTGATTTGTCCTAAGTGCATTACAAACATGAGTGTTTGTGATTTATAGGGAATTTGTTGGAGGAAGGAAGGACTAGCTAAGGCTTTTTGCACATGGCATGATTTTGTGATAGTTCCATGTATAAAATTTTCTTTTTCAAGTATGAGAGAATTTTCAAAATTAAGTTTAGAGTTTTTCTTTCTCCTGATCATAAAAGCCAGTAGCCGATGCAGAGAAAGTGGAAAATGTGGTAAAGTAAAAATAAATAAATAAAAATGTGGTAAAGTAGAAATAATTTGAATCCCAGAATTAATCACCATTAATAGTTTGATGTATTTGGCATTATTTTTTCTTTGCATATGAATATATTTAATAAATTGAAAGTCTTCTTTATATGCAATTTTATTGTACTTTATTAAGCTGTAGTATATATATGTAAAATGCACAAATCTTATATGTACATCTTGATGGCTTTATTATTTTATTTACATATATATTTTTATTCTTATTTGATGACTTTTTACATATGTATATCCTCATCTAATCACTACCAGAAAGAGGTCTAGAATATTTCCATAACTTTAGAATATTTCCATATGCTCTTGGTAGTTAATACATCCTCTCCCAGAAATAACCACTATTCTAATTTCTACCACCATTACTAGTTTTGCCTATTGTTGAACTTCTGGACGCCTTTAAACTTCCATTATAGATACTCCTTTGTGCTTGGCTTCTTTTACTTCACATAATAGTTTTTTGTTTGCTTGTTTGTTTACTTTTGATTTTTTGAGATTTACTCATGTTGCTTATATCAGGAGTTACTCTTTTTTAAAAAAATTGCTGAACAGTCTTCCACTATATGAATATACCATAATTTGTTTTGTACTGTATGTGTATCCCTTTTTCACTTAATATTATCTATCATATTTCATATCTTTAAACAATCTTGGAGAAATTTTTAATACCTATATAGTGCTTCATATGGCCAAGGAATACTTTATATAATTGCATGCCTTTTGTTGCTAATCTATGTTATTCCCCCATCCTCTTTTATTTTTGGCTGCTATAAACAATGCAGCAGTAACCAGTCCTTACATGCATAAATCTTTGTTTACATTACTGTTTCTTTAAGATAGATTACTAAGGGGAATATTGGGGTTAAAAAGAATAATGTAATACTCAATTATATTAAAGATTGTACTAATTTCTTACAGTATATGAGAATGCCTATTACTGTCTGAAAACACTGAGAATTATAACTTTAAAAATTGTCTTAATTGATAGTAAAATGTGATATTTTGTTTTAATTTTGACTTTATTGTTTATTACTGAGGCAGAACAGTTTTCCAAATGTTTATTAGCTGCTCTTCCTTTTAATTTTGTTTAATTTAATTTGTCAAAAATTTTTTGCATTGCCTGACAATTTTTCAGATTTTTATGTGTTGAACATAGACTATTTTATTTTTCTAATTTTCCCACTTTAAAAAAATTGGTTTATGTGTTCATTTTAATGTTTTAATCTATTCATTTTTTTTTTTTTTCATTTGTGATGAAAAAATGCTTTTATGCCTAAGAGATTCTTTACTATATGGTCTGATATTTACTAATGCTTTTGTTTTGGTTTAAGAACTCTTACTGACATTACAACTCAGATGCGCAGAGAAGATGTTTAGCCTCTAAATAGGCTAATACTTTTTGGTATCTTGCTTGGTGGTGGAAAAATTGCCTTTAATCCTATCCATTTAAAACTTAGTACTATTAAAATTGTAAATAGTTCCTTTAGGCATTTATCACTCAAGGTAATTGCACCATCTCCTAGACTTGTGCTCCCTCTCCCTTTTCCTCCCCAGTTGTGTCTGGGGGTTTCACTATATCATCCTGACAGAAGTAAGGGAGCCCATACCTTTGTATGGGTATTGTTATCTGGCTCCTCAGGTCTTTGTGGTAATGTCCCATGTCCACCTGGGAACTGTGTGCCTCTCTTGCCTGTCCTGCTGAAATTTGCAGTTGGTGACATGCAAGCCTTTTTTTTTTTTTGGTGCTCATATAATACTTTCAAAGAGTATCTGTCATCTTCCCCTTGCTAACCTAGCCTAAACCCTTACCCTTCTTTGGTTTCCTGGTATATTGTTCCATTCCCATTCTGTTCTGTAGCATCTCATTTTCTCCTGTGGAGCATCTAGTGGCAGTCTCATTGGCTCTCAGCTTGGTGTCCCCATGACTTAGAAGGCGAGGGAGATATAACTTTTCTCTTTCTCTTTTTCTGTATAGCATCCCCATTGTCTTTCTTTGTAGTCTGAAGTTACCCGATATAAGTAAAACTAGGTATCCAGTGGAGCACAATAGATATGTTTGGTCACCTCAGTTAGGAACACTTTGTCTATACTTGCAAGATATTTTTAATATACTATTCTAAATAGATTGAGGACATTATGTTTAAACATTTTGTTGTATTTTGATATCTATGGTCTTTTATTGAAATTTTTCTAAATTGACTAGTGAATTTATTACTTTTAAATGAAAACTCTGTTGTTAAAGCAATGAATATCATACAACAAACCCTGTCTTTATGGAGCTCATGCTCTAGTAGGGGAGGCAAACAGTCAGTGAGAAGTAATATATATTGCACGTTAGATAGTGACTAAGGAGGAAAAATAAACCAGGAAAGGAGAACATGAACTATTCTCCTGTTAGATAAGGTAGTTACTGAGAAGATGACTTTAGATAAAGATCTAAAGGAAAAGAGGGAAAATGCTGTGTGAATGTCAAGAGGGAGAGCATTCCAGGCACAATAAACAGCAAGTCAAAGACCCTGATGCAGAGTGTGCTTGTAATGTTGATGAATAGCCAGGAGGCCAATGTGGCTGGAATTGAGTACACAAAGAGTGCAAAGGGAGTTGGCCTCCTCTGGCATCTTGTCTTCACAGAAAGGAATAAACTGAGGAAAGTAAAGGGGCAGCCCCTTTTCGCTCTCCACCAGGCCCACAATAGAGTGCACATAGTATTTGGGACCTGGTCAGAGGAGGTGGCAGGGTGTCATGTAGTTTGGTTTCATTTTTTTCTTTTCTAGATTTTCTGTTAAGAATGTTGACATTTTTCCTTTATTGGCAGTTTCTAGTTCAATGATCTGATTCCATGGTTGTCATGGGGAGTGCAAAAATTTTATTTATGGGTTTGCTTAAGGGTTGTACCTTAGAACATTTAATGGATAAAGTGGACTTTAATGGATAAAGTGAACAACTTTCCTTTGAGATATTGGAGAGTCTTTAGAATTTTCTGCAGAGCACAAAAAGTAGAAAGAAAGCAGAGAAGAACTATGATGCAGATTTCCAAAGGGTTACAACTGAAAACTTTGATTATGTAAACATGGGAACTTATTGGTGCACATAACTAACTGGGAGGTCTCTTGGGAAGATCTTCAGATGTGGTTGGATGCAGGATTACTGTTCTTCCTCATTTTCCTTTTCTTTTTCTAAATGTTGTCTCATATTTCTTCTGCTTGACTTAATTTTCAAACAAGTTCACTTTCATTTGCAATACCTCATTAGCTACGTAGTCCTTTGACTATGAAGAGCAGGGTTTT
>JAQZBX010021367.1:0-32342 GCA_029593785.1 Cabassous unicinctus
TAAAATGGGCTAAGAAGTTCCCTTGTGTTAAAAATGAGAAATATGACCTAAAGGTACTCATACTGGTATGCTTGCGTGGGACCAATTTTTAACAGATATCATAGTTTATTCTTCCAAATAACCATCATCTAACCAAAAGTGGTCATGCCAACCACACTGTCACGGATGAGAACACTTGAAACCTGCCTCTGAAGCCTTCTTTTTGAAACTCATTTGGGGTGGAATGAATATATCCTTTCAGTCTGGTTTCAGTTTTTGGAAACAAACCAAAGTCAGTGCCCCTGAGAACCAAAGCTATTTTCACAGACGGGTTTAAAAGATATTTTGGAATATATATATTTAGAGGTAAATTTTATTTAAAAAACCTAATGTCTTTGTAACCTTACTTCCTTTTTCCTGTGACAAGTCCATCTGCTCCAGAACTTCTCAAACTAATCTCCATTCCTCCCTCCCTCTGACTTTCTCCTTCTCTCTCTCCTTTCCTTCTACTCATTTAACAACATTTATTGCAAATCTACCGTGTGCTAAGTACACAGAAGAACAAAGCATAGCCTTTGTCACAGAGAGCTAACAATTTAATAGAAAATAAGATCATTCACAACTTAAAAACAGCAGCGTAAGCTCCTCCGAAGCAGTGTCTCTGTCATCTATGGGATCTATCGTGATGCTCTGGGCACAGTAGGTGCTCGATCAACACTTCTTTTTGATGACTATAGTGAATCAACATCGAAAATAAATTGTTGTGAAAATGAAAGGTTATCAAGGATAACATAATTTTGTTGGGTTCTTGGGTTTTGATTGTGTCAAATCATATTAAATTACCAATATTTGATGGTTTGTAACCTACACAAGTGGCAATGTCACATAATTCAATGAATAACTCAAGATATTCCTTAGAGGATAGGCAGTAAATTCACCTATACTCTAAGGAAAAGAAAGTCATGTTACTTTCTTTTACTCCAGGGAAAGAAAATAATGTGACTGTTGGATGAATGTACAGACCAGGGATTGTGGGCTGTGTGGTCTACTGGCAAGTGTATGATCCCCTAAAGGTATTCATATCAAAACAATAAAATAGTGCATGGCCAATTAAAAAAAAACTTATTAGAGAAGTTGTAGGTTCATAGAACAATCATGCATAGAACACAGGATTCCCATATACAACTGTACTATTAACACCTTGCATTGGTGTGGTACATTTGTTACAATTGGTGAAAGCACATTTTTACAAGGGTACTATTAACTATAGCCACGGTTAACCATGCCTGATTTGACTTGAGGTTGTCTTGCAAGAACAAACATCCTTTGGCCTCATCAGCAATGTTTAAAAGCAATTAAAAGAAAATATATCCAATAGGGCAGGGATGACAAATGAATTTTAGTAACAACAACTCCCATTTATTTGTTAGTGTCTTCCAAGTACTTGCACTGAGAGAGATACTGAACCATGCCTATGATTAATTTTTGATGTCTGCCATGGGTATGGGACAGAAAAGTGGGGATATACTTTGCTGTGGTGGCAGAAAAACATGTTCATAAACTTAATCCGTTCCTGCAGGTGTAATCCTATTGTAAATAGGACCTTTGGATGAGGTTACTTCAGTTACAGTTTGGCCCAGTTGACCCAGGATGGGTCTTAAACCTACTACTGAAATTCTTATAGATTAGGCCAAAGAGAGAAAAAGCCAGAGGGAGAAGCTAGAAGCTGGAAATCAAAGGAACCAAAAAGCTAGGAGAGGCTGCCATGTGCATTGCAAGGTGACAGAAAAGCCAAGGGCCAAGGATTGCCAGCAGCTGGCCTCAAAATGGTACAGTCCTCTGGGAGAAAGCATTGCCTTGATGACGTCTTGATTTTGGACTTCTCCTAGCCTCAAAACCATGAGCCGATGAATTCCCATTGTTTAAGCCAAACCATTGCATGGTATTTGCTTCAGCCAGAAGGATGACAAAGTCAGTTAAAAAGGGGACATGAGATACTGATATATACATATATGGGTGTGTCAGCAAAAAACAAAAAAGCTAGAAAAAGACTACTAAGTTGTATACAAAAGTGCCTAATGTCCTACTGGTCAATTAAACCATAATCATCTGGGTTATTTTCTATGCCTTTATTATTTTATAAAAGTCAAAGATTTTAACATCATTTTAAGCACAGATTAAAATCAGTAAAAATATAAGAGTTAGGTAATGATTATTTATAATTATATTCAATAATAAAAAAATCTTTAGTGAAGGAATTGGCCTTCACTATTGAATAACAACAATGGATGGAGTTTGGAGGGCAATTCAGAAAATGATTGTAGATTGCAGGTGAGCAGACAACCGGGACCAGCTTCTCAATCCCAAAGTTTTGCCTTGTAGACAAAAGGAACCAAATGCTCAAGGTTCTGATGCACCACATGACTAGACAGAGATATATCAAAGTCAGGAAACACCAGTGAAAACCTAAGTATATGGAGCACTCTGTTTATAATTTAGAAGGTGTTGGCCAAGGGGTCAGTTGACTGCAAAAATGCAAATGTCTTTTGGCATAATGAATTATCCTAAGATTTTGTTCTGACTTCTAAGGACTTGGGGACATAGAACAGACCTTCAGAGTAGGGTCCTTTGTCCCACAGACCTACAACTGGGGTATTAAATGCACCTGCCAGTCCTTCTCTGTCAGTCTCGCATTCTTGCTGTAAAAACTGCTTACAATTTTTTTTTCCTGGTCTGCTGAGGAGCAATGAAAAATGAAAGACCTTGAGAACTAAGATAGGAAAAACACTGAGTTTCTAAACCAATTAGTAAGAGCACAAGGAATCTACCTTCCACTCCTACCAGCATAACTTGTCAGGGACAAATTCCTTAACCACAGGATGAGTAAACTATATGGACTTAAGTCTCCCCTAGCTCTAACATTCTAGGAATTTAAGTGGCCTAATATATTGGGGATGGTTACTAGCTTAATTAAAACAAAACGTCCCATATTAGAATGAGATTGTGAAATATCAAATCACAATTAAAAGCCATGTTACAATTTTTTGGGATAAAATCATGAGGAACAGAAGTTAATTCAGAAGAATAAGGCCAGCTGACAAAGGTTAAAATAAAAGTCCTAAAAAATAAAAAAAATAAAAGTCCTTTACATCTTTTCTTAATAAAAGATTGGTTTGCTGTAAATTGGATATGTCACTCATGTAATGGAACTTATTGACCTTTATAAGCATATATATATTGTTTGAACCAGTTAGAGCCACAGTAGGAAAAATATAAGAAGTCCTTTGAGGAATGGCAAAAACAGTGCTCTATGAAGCTTTTCTGTTCCAAAGAAGTCCTGGAAGCTGGTGTTGCAAAAACGGACATGATCTAACTTTCAAGGGGAGGAACTGTCTTCCTAGAGGCACAGGAGAAGGGTGGCACGACAAAACGACAGTCACCAGGGGACATCTGCGTGGTTTGTCATTCTTAAGCAGTATTTTTGCTGCAAAGAAACTCTCAAATGTCACATGGCTTTGCACAAATGCCATGGCCGACAACTGTACCTCTCCCTCCTTCTGCCTCTCTCCCTCCCCTGGGGTAGATTGACTGAGGATCTGCTGGTGCCTCCTGAAGATGTCAGGCAGATTCAAATTTGAAATTCTGCTATGACAAAAAGATACCTTCTGGGGATGCTTTAAAACCATGCTCTTCTGTCTCAGGGTGTATCTAGAGATACTCTGTTGGAAGTATTTCATGCTCATGAGGGCATGAAAGGCCCTTCGGTTTGTCCTGGGATGGAGACCACTCTAATGCCTTCTGGATGCAGGGCCATCCCCTGGACCTCAGGAACCATCAAGAGGGGGCCCCACATCCAGAAAAGGGAGGTCTGAAGAATGGAACAGAACAATGGTCTGGAAGAGCTTTGTGGATTGGTTCTCCCAGCCTCTCAGGTCCTGACCCTTTCCTCTATCAGCTTCTAGAAACCTACTTTGAACAGAAGCTCTGAGGCTGACCCTCCTGTTCCAGGCATCTAGAAAAACATACCATCAGGTGAAGTGTCTCCAGGGAGAGAAACGTGCCTTGAATTCACCTTGGAGCTGGGACTTACTATGTGGCACCCACAGCCACATGTCAGGTGTTAAGAATAACCAAGGATGTGTCCATCAGAGGCTTGCCCTTCAAGAACTTAAAAACATGGCGCTTAAATTTCCTACTTGGTGTTTTTTGACATGTAGTTTTCTATTTATTTAGTGTATTGTCTTAATGGATGGTGTATCAGTTTGGCAGTTTGATATAGTTATGAACTCCAAAAATAGATATTGGATTTTGCTTGTAAACTGGTCTGTTCATCTGGGCACGATAAAGTTATAATTAGGGATTTGATTGGGCCACGTCAGTAGGGTGTTGAGCCCTGCTCCTTGGTGGGTGGGGTCTCAAAGATAAAAGATATGACGAAGGACAGAGTTGGAGTAGTTTTGATGTTGGAGTTCTGATGCTGAGTTTTAATGCTGGAGCCCAGGGGAGTGAGCACACAGAGGACCTTGGTCGTGAGGAAGGAGAGAAGGCTCTGGGAAGAGAGACGAGCTGTTCACCTGATGGTTCCCAGCTGGCCTTGTGGAGAGAGGCAAAGCCTAGAGAGCCTCATAGTCTACAGCTGACCTTGTGGAGGAAACAGAGGAGCTGAGCCCGGAGAGAAACGCAGCCCCGGGAAGACAGGAACCCAAGAAGCCTGAACCCTGGCAAACGTCAGCAGCTGTCTTGCTTCAACATGTGGCAACAGACTTTGTTGAAGGAAGAAACTTATGCTTTATGGCCTGGTAACTGCAAGCCTCCACCCCAAATAAATATCCTTTATAAAGACCAACCGATTTCTGGTGTTTTGCATCAGCACCCCCTTGGCTGACTAATACAGATGGGTAACTAAAAAGTTTGGAGTGGGAGCAACGCACACAATTTAGCTGACAACTAACTTCATGTTAGACACACAGAAACTTGTGGCATTTTGGGGCTCTAAAGTTTGAGAATCCAGTGAGTAGATCAACTCATTTTGGCCCAGGTCTGCTCCAGCCTCTCTTTCACCATCTGCTGCCCAAGACTAGCTGAAGAGGGAGAAAGCCTTCTTTTTGAAATTTGTTTATGGTGGAATGCACATATCTTTTCAGACTGGTTTTAATTTTGGAAATAAGCCAAAGTCAATAACCTTTAGGGCCAAAGCTATTTCAATAGCTGGGCTTAAAAGATATTTTGGAATATAAAATCCATTTAGAGGTAAAACGTAATTGAAGAAATCTAATTTCATAAAAATCTCTAAGTTTACTTCCAGTTTTTAAATTATATTAACCTGTAATTTTAAAACCATTAGAGATGCAAATATTCTTGCTGTCCTGATTTTGTGATAATCAGGGTAGGCTAAACAGTCGCTATATAAGAAACAGCGCACGTGTCCCCAGACCTAGTTTTTCTCCCTAGGTCTGGTTTTTGGAATGCTGGTGATAAACTATGCCTGATTTATTATATGAACATCCTGTATGGGAAAAGACTGTAACTCTAGGTGTCTTTGGTCAACCTTAAGAGATACAGCAGGGGGACGATGTGGCTCAAATTGTTGGGTGTCCGTCTCCCATATGGAGGGACCTGGGTTCGATCCCCGGGAACAATAGAAAAAAGAAAAATATAGAAGGCACATGGGCCACCAGGCCCCGTGCATGGGTGTGCTGTAAGGCTCCGTGAGCAGTGAGCCCCCCAGGCCCTGAGCGTAGGTGTACCGCCAGGCCCCATGCACAGGTGCGCCGTCAGGCCCCGTGTGTGAGCGCGCCGTCAGGCCCTGCGAGCCACACAGCAAGATGATGACATAACAGGAAAGTGACACAAGGGAGAGCCAAGAAGAGATGCACTAAAAAACCCAGAACTAAGGTGGCGTAGGCAGTAGGACACCTCTCTCCCACATCGGAGGTTCCGAGGATCGAATCCCAGTGAAGACAGGAGGAGAAGGATGAGAAGAGAGGGCAGGAAACGGACACAGAGAGTTGCCCAGCGAATGGACACAGAAACAGCAAAAACGGGGTGGGGGTGGGGTAAAAATGGATAAAAGTAAATAAATAAATAAATCCTTAAAAAATAGTATAGGAGAGTAAGATACAGACTATAGTTAGTATGATGCTCTTTCATAATTTGTTAACAAATGTTTTACAACAATGCAAATTATCTGTGGTGGGATGATGTGTGGGAGCCCTGTATGATGTTATGCATGTTTGTTTTGTAAGTTCACAATGTTTACTGAACACTTTTTATTTATGTATGCTCATGTATGAATAATAAACTTCAATAAATTGTTTTTTTTTAAAAAAAAAACGTTAGAGAGGTTTAGATTCTTTTTTGTATCTTTCCCCTTTATATTCTTGGTTGTCATTATTCTAGGATACCAAGGCATTCAACAACTGCACATACTTGCCAGAACAAAATATAACTGATTTACACCAAAGCACTTTATGGTGTGGTTTCAGGATGCACCATATTGAAAACTAATGGCTACGGTAGCAAAAGTCAAGGCATTCACACCACAACTGACTTATCCCCTGGCCATGGTAGACATCACTAATCAATCAATCCATTAAGCCTAACCATAGCCTCAGACTCCTTTTCAAGTCTTTGAACAATGTTGCGGTATATGAGTACCCCACTTGGCCACTATCAATTGATGAGAGAGGGCACTTGGGATAGAAATTATTTTCTATCCCTGAGCCATGGAACATATAAAATGATAATTGAAAAATAAGTCAATAGAGCCTAAGAGCCATTCAAGTGGACTTAAGGATAAGGATGATGGCATTATTACATTGAGTGAGGAAGTTCTTCTCTCTTGGGAAGGGGAGGGCAGACATTTCTGAGAAGGTAAGATTTACACTGGACCACTCTCCCTCTAATTGCTGCTTCCAAACCCTAAACTAAGTTGTAGGATCATATCTCTTAATGCAGTTTTAGAAAACCATTGGTTATTATAACAGTGTAAAATTTAGCTATTTAGCCTATTTCAAAATATCTGAGATTTTCAGAAATTTTAGTCATTAGATAAGTATAATGACTTATAATCATCTTTAACGTATCTTCTCTGTGCTAACCTCACAATCTTTGTTTTCCCTGTGAGTTTGCTAAGCTATAGATAATAGACAACTTTTACAGACATAATAAATAATAATAGATTACTTACCTTTTGACCTTTAGAACATGCTTTAAAACGTTCAACTTATATGTCTTGAACTTTATAAAATCTCTTAAGAGCAAAGGCTTCAAAAATAAACTAAATATAAATATATTTCTCCCTACTGGGTCTAAACAGCTCATCAAGGGAGATCCATTACCACTTGCCCACAGTGCTCTTTGCTTTGATATTGTCTATTATATTGCTGTGATTAGAAAGATGAAGCAGCCCAAATTTGAAGGATTTATAAAAGATAAGTGCCATGGGCATTGGGAAACGGACACTCTTGTGTGGAGAAGTATATATATATATATATATTTTTTAAAAGATTTATTTATTTATTTATTTATTTATCCCCCACTTGCTGCTTGTGCTTGCTGTGTCCATTCGCTGTGTGTCTTCTCCGTGTCTGCTTATATTCCCCTCGCTGTGAGGTCCCGCTGCATCAGCCCCTCGCGCCGCACGGGCCGGCCTGCCCTCATAAGGAGGCCCTGGGCCCTGGGAAGTGAACCCGGGGCCTCACACATGGTAAATGGGGCCTCTATCGACTGAGCCACTCCCGCTTCCTGTTGTGAGGGCTTGCTGCATCAGCCCACTAGGCTGCGTGGGCCGGCCTGCCCTCACAAGGAGGCCCCGGAAGCGAACCCGGGGCCTCTCATATGGTAAATGGGGGCTCTATTGACTGAGCCACTCCCGCTTCCTGAGAAGTATATTTTTATTGTGAGGGGTGTTATTCATATTTTAAAATCATGAAATTACCACCGCAGGTGAGTTTACAGGTGTGCAACAGTCACCTTAGTGAGGCCATTGCATCTTTGAGATCAGCTGCGGCAATTGACAGGTGTGATGTTGCATGGCTTTCCCATTAGATGTTGGTCTCACAGAAAAGGCAATTATTTTTAATATCTCATCAAGGGTATCCAATCCCATAGTCAAATGTTTACTGTCTACTGGCTGTCAGGCCTTGGCTAAGTTATATACTTTTTATGGTCTCAGTTTCCTCATCTTAAAAATAATGTTTTGAACTAGATTACTAATAAAGACTTCTTTGTAGATTCTACAGAGTTCTACATTTCCAACATTTCCAATCCTTAGGATAATATTCTTCAAGTTTGCTAAACTGCTTTGTAATTTAGTTCTCTAGCTTTTCTTTCAAGATTTGAAAGGATGTCTCCTAAAGCTTTGGATTTGTAGTTTCGTAAAGAAATTCCTATTTCCTATCTATACTCTTTAGGATCTAATAATCATTGATTTCTCATGAAGGAATGAAGTAGGCATTGAACGATTTCTCCTTGTTATCTCAGCTACTATTTTTTGAGTGCCTATTTGGTGCCAGAACTGTGCTAGCCTCTTTATACATCTCTTTTCCAAGGTCAAGTAATAGTCTGCCAGTGGCATAGCTAAGAATCAAATTCAAATTTACATTTACATTTATAATCCATGCTTTCTCTTTCCTTTTCATCTTCAATTGTTTGACGTTTACTTCTTATGAAGGCATACATTAGCTACTTCTGCTAGATTAATGAAGACAGGCAGGAGCCTTACCTTAGACAAGCCCCTCATTTCCCCTTCATTAGAAGCAGTACTTCTCAATCTTTTAGCTGATGCTTTTAGTATTTACTCTGAAATAATACGCATGCATGACTAATTTTTTTTGTTACTTCTAACTATAGAAGATGAAGATATTTCTCTCTTCTCTCTACCCTCATGGCACTTATACACATCCTTCCCACCCTTCGGAGATAGTTATATCAAAATTTGGTTATATCAGCATATAGTGTTTATATTATCATGAATATGTATGCTATTCAGAACTGAGTTACATAGTAAACTAACAATCACTTTTCTTTACATGCAAAATTTTAATTTTTTCCTGGCGTCAAAATTGTTTGTTTTGTCATTTACTTAGTTTCTTTGCATTTACCTCTAATACAACTCCAAACTCTCCATCAGTTGTCAAGTCTCTATGTAATATGTGCAAACACAAGAGTTGTCCCAATTTCATTTTCGTGAAGGTCTTTCTTGGAGCCTCTTCTTCTACTCCGATCTAGCCTGGTCAGTTCCCATGTTTTGTGCACAGAATAATCTTGGGGTTTTCCTTCACTTCTGGCCTGTGTTGAAGCTCTTTTTTGTATACCACAACTTCCTCTCTCATGACTGACTTTTTCATTTTAGTTACAGCACATTGGTCAGTAGCTTCCTGAGAAAGGGCTCATGGCATTCAATTTTTTTTGTCTTGCTTATCTAAAAATGGCTTACCACACCCTCATACTTGATGGCTAGGTTGGAAAATTTTTGTGGAAAATTTCCATTGTCTTCTAGCTTCTAGTGTGGCTGTTGAGAAGTTTGAAGACTTTCTGGTTCATCATCCTCAAAATAGGAATGCAGTCTATTTATTTTTTCCCTTCTTTTCCCTCTTGAAATTTCTACAATCTTCTATGCCAGTTGCTTGAGATTTCATAATGATTTGCTTTGGTATGGGTCTATCTTTATCCGCCATTTTGGGAACTCTGAGCACTTTCAGTGTGAAGGCTATTGTCTTTCAGTTGGGGAAAATTTTCTTAAATAGAAATAAATGATAATTTCCTCTGTTCTCTCTTTTTTGAAATATTATTTACCCAGATTTTAAATTTGAATATATTTTCTCCCCAATTTTTCATTCATTTATTTGCTCTACTTTCTGGGAGAGTTCCTCAAGTTTATTTCCAATGTTCTTTGAGTTTTTTTTGTTTCTGCTACTTGATTTTTAATATCTAAGAGCCAGTTTATGTTCCATGATTCTCCTTTAAAGTATTCTATTCTTGTTTCATGGATGCAATATATTCTTTTATCTAAGGATATATAATTAATGATATATTTTTAAGGTTTTCTTCTCACTAAATATCATTTCCTCCAAGGTTACTTTTTTCCTGCTGATTTCTACTTTTTAAAAGATTTTTTCTCGGATATGCAGTAATTCGTTGTCTGCTCATATTCAGATTGGGGCACTAAAAGCTAACTGGACGTTTGAATGCATCGGTGGCCTTGAAAGCTATGAGACGTGCTGTCTGTCTTTGTCTCTTTTGGAGGAAGCCCCAGTGTCAGTATCTTTAGCTCTCACTTCTCGTGCTATCAGAGTTCCCAAAGACGAGTTCCTCTTGCCAGGAGAGGAAAGGCGTGGATGCCTGCACTCAGGAGGCTGGAGGAGGAGGCTGGAGGGCTCTGCAGGCAACATGCTGATGAGCGTGTCCTCTCCTTGTTTTCAGAACGACAGCCCTGCCTTCACGTGGCCTCGTGTCATCCTCAGAGTCACTGTTCTCTTGTCTCCAGAGAGCAGACCCGGTGGGAGTGCTGGTCATTAAGCAGCTGGCAGCCAATCCTCCTCACTTAAACACCCACCTCCAATCCCACTGCCAGAAAAACTGAGATTTCCATGGAATAACTCAGGCTGGTTCCCAGTTTCACACACTGCTGACGTATGGTCCACTTTCTCAGGGCTGTTATTTTTGCCAGACAGCCCTCAGCTAAGAGGTGCAAATACGCAGTGCAAAGCCCAGCCAGAGGGCTGCCGAACTTGACAGAAAAGTGCTCAGGAAATATTAGCTGAGGGAATGAGTATTGGGTGCCATAAAGATGAATATTTATGCATTAATATTGTATTTTTTGTTTTCTATTGGTGACTAAACCCCTCAAATTTGCATCCCAGAGAACTGAAAGTGGCAATTCTGAGTTCTGCAGTAAGTGGCACTGCAAAGGAAGGAGTAAGGCAAAAAAAGGGGGTTTGCCTACCTGAACCAGGATGGCCAGCCAGCATGCCTGCAAGGAGAGGAGGGCCTGGGCAGCTGCGGACCAAAGGTCCTTATGAAATAGAGTTTATCTTTATCCCCTCCCTCTGCCAGGCCCCTGGCAGAGGCGCTCATCAGACGGCATTAAATGTCCAGTCATCAAAACAGGATAGAAGAACGGTGACCAGGACAATTTAGAATAGGGCAAACCGACACTTAAAGGATAAAAGAGCTGATCGTACTTCCTTACGTTGCGCATGGCAAGTTTCCTACCCTGTCAATGCCCTCTCTTGGCTTTCCTTTCTCAGGCCCGGTAGAAGTTCTTTTTGAATCCACAAATAAAAAGTATATCTGAAATAAATCCACTGACCCACACATTCTTCCCAGCAGCTTATGAAAGTGACTTGCCGTAAGGTCAGGGGACACAAGCCGTGGCTTCTCTTTCACACTGAAACTTCTGAGCCCGCTGGTGAGTCCCTGGTCTCATGCTCCCACGTTGCTCCGTGACCCAGGAGAGGGAAAGAGCACAGCGGGGCAGGCCCACAGCTAAGCTCTAAATAGGATCCGTGCACATGCCTTAGGTGCCTGTAAAGCCTCCCAGTGGGGCTTTTACCTGCTCTGTATGTGATTTTTACTGAGATGGTTACCTAGGAAATGACCCCTCGTGGCATCAAAACTCCACCACGAAACTGCTCCCGAGCTAGTCCTGAAAGCGAACGTAAAGGCAGGAGAGAGGTGTTACAGAAAACACCGTGTCCTGGATGTTCCAGGTGGGAAAATGTGGCTGGCTGTGTTTATAAACAGTATTTTTTTTGCAATGTACTCTGACTTGAAAGGAAATATCGTATTTTATAAGTGCACGCAGGATTGAAAAAGAAGACAGAGACGGCCTGTGAAAGAGCTTCATGAACTTAATGCATTTCAAGCAAAGAAGGTACATGGTGTGAAAGAGGACGGGGGACAGGTTCAGGGGGCAGATCAATAAGGAACAGAGAAGAAATGACCTCTGTGGATTGGTCTGTGAGCATCAAGCCCCAAAGGCGCTTTATTCATGGTCTCACTCTCAGAAGAAGAAAGGAGGGCAGAAGGCAGAAAAGCAACCCGGAGGACAGAGTGATAAACGGCCACTGACACTTGGCCTTTGTGTTGGGAAGACAATAGCAGTAATAGTTCACACCGAGGCCAGGCATTATTTCTAAGTGTATTCTACACCTATTAACTGATTTAATCTACATGGCTACTCCCCTGAGTTAGGTACTATTAGGATCATTCCAATTTTACAGACTAGGGAACAGAAAGGTTAAATGCCTTGACCAAGGTCACACAGCTATTAACCGGCAGAGTGGAGATTTGAAATCAGATAGTCTGATTCCAGAGTATGTGCTCTTACCCACTCCCTGCCTTTCCTGATTTATGACATTTTAATGTTGGTTACAATTTTTAAAAATTAAACAAAAATGGCTGGGTGTGTCAATGAGACCCCAGCTGGCCCTTCACCATCAAAATTAGCTTCTCTCTTGTCCAGCATTATTCTGGATTCCTCAAGAGGTTAATGATAATTTTCAAAAGCAGGGCTAAAATGCAAAGCAAAAACTAACATGTGAGCCTCTACTAATCACAAATTAGCCCATTTTTATGAGATTAGCTTGAGGGAGAATAGGGTCTGAAAGAAAGGGGCGAGACTAGAGAAAGAAAATGGTGTGGAAGGTTTGAGGACTCAGGCTAGAGACACGGGGGATTCCGTGATGTACATTATTTAACAAATATTTACGTGCTGCTTACTATGTACAAACATGAACTCATTTCTTACTCATAATAATTCTATGAGGTGGGTACTATTTCTATGTCCACTTTATAGGTGAGAACTATGGGGCAAGTAGCTTGCCCAAGCTTTCACTGCAAATGGATAAGTTGGGATTTGAACGCAGGCGGTAAGGCTTTGTGTTTCCGGCCATTAACCACTGTGCTATGCTGCTGGAGAAGATAACACTATAATCCAATGCTGGGAGAAGGTAAAAATACTACTAATAATAATTATAGAAGAAGAAGGAGCTACCCTCACTTGAAAATCTGCCATGGGCCAAGCACAGAAATCCTATGAGAGATGCACCTCTTAATTACCATCTTTGGTCGAGCAAAGTGAGACTCAAGGAGGTAAGCAACTTGTCTGAGCTCAGAGAAGGATCTGGAGTCCATGCTGGAGAAATGAAAAAATGGGTGGAGGTGGAGGTGAGGACATTAGATGATGCTTATACACACAACTCTAGCTCTGGCCAGGGTGAGGGGCATGGAAGATGGAAAGAAGGACCTATTGACTGCTTGGCAGGTAGCTTCAATCTGGCACCACTGATTAGTCCTAAAAATAGCCCTCGATGTGATGGAGGAAAAGTTTCTCCTGTGATTTACTTATCTCTGCAGAAAGTGTCAGTTTAATCTCTCTGCTTAGAGAAGCTGGGGCTCAGGCAGGGCAAATGGCGCATCTGGGAGAGGCGTGAGGATTAGCTCTTTGATTTGCTCTTGCCTATCAAGGCCCCAAATTCTTTCTTGGACTTAATTTACATTCTAATCTCTGCAAGTAATTAAAGGCATCCTCTAGCATTTTTATTCTACTGCCCAGAAGTCTAACTTTTAGGGGAAAAAATAAAATACATCAGAAAACTTGTTATCCCAGTGAGGACAAGAGAAACGCCAGCCCGAGGTGTGATGCTCTTTGGGAGTTTTGCAAAAAATATTCAAGTTAGCGTTAAAAAAAAAAAAGGCAAAACACACGCAAACAACATCTTTCAGAGCCCTGCGGCATGGAAAAATTCCTACCAATTCTAAGTTGAAAGACAGGTGGCCTATAAATCCACATGGAGTCATCATAGTCGAGATGGCAAACTGGACAAAGTGTCTGCCAGCTAGCACGGCCATCAGCCTCTCTGCATTGAGCCAAGAGCCAATTAGGCAGGATCTGGCACTGGGACGTTGGATGTCACTGGGATTAGGTGGTTGAGAATCCATTTATCATCATTCCATCCACACTCTTAATGTAACAATACCAGAGCTAGCTGGAACACTACCGGTCCAATGGCTTAGCACCTCAAATCACTTCCAAGCACCGAGAAGCTATTTCCTTGGCTCATGTTTATTCCAGGTGCTGTGACCCTCATGTGAGCTCTGCTTGACGTGCTCAGAGGAAAGTGCAGATGGCTCTAATGTCCTGTGGCTTGCCAAAATTTATTTGCCTGTTTTCAGAAATAATCTATTAAATGCTTCCTTTTCAATGATCTTTGCTTGGGCATTAACTTCCCTACTACATTTGCCAACTAACCCAGTGTTTTTGTGTGTTATATGAACTTTGCTGGTTTTCTTACCTATTTTTATCAGTTTTTCCAATCCTGGAGTCAGGACTTTTTTTTGCATGATCTCATTTATTATTCAATCTTAGATTGCAAACTGTCAAGCACTCATATTCCATTTTTGATTGCAAAAGTGTCCTACTGGAAGAAGGGTGAATTATTGCTTCATGGGTACAGAATTCGTTTTGGATGATGAAAAAGATTTGTAAGGGATGATGTTGATGGCAGCACAACATTGGAATGCAATTAATGCCACTGAATTGTAAAATTAAAATGGTTAAAATAATAAATGTTCGGCTATATATAAATTGCCACAATAAAATAAAAAAAAAAACAACTGTTGTATTATCATGATTATATACATATATGAGACCAAGAAGTGGTGTGATATTATCCACTAAATGGGTATACCTGCTCCTCAAAAGCTTTTGCAGATTAACCTTTCACCAGGTCTAACGGCTTTCTGTTTCCCAGTTTTCTCTGCACTGAGTTGAACTTGTTGATGTGGTTGTGTGTGAAAGTTCTTAATAATAACACCTAACTTTGATTTAGCACTCTTCCTTTTTCAAAATATTCTCACATCGATGAGTTTATTTGCTCCTCACTCATCTGTTTGGTAGGTAGGACACAGTTTCATTATTTAATATGACAGGTAAATGAATTTTTGACCTAGGGAGCTTAAACAGTCCCTTTAAGGTGACGTGGCTAGGTAAGGACAGCTCCAGGCTATGACCCAGCTCTCTTAAATGCCAGCCTTGGAGAGCTTCCACTAGATTTTTTTTAATTTTTGTTGTTTTTAGGATGTACCGGGGATAGAACCCAGGACCTCGTACACGCGAAGCAGGTGCTCAACCACTGAGCTACACCCGCTCCCCTCCGCTAGATTTTTGTAAGTATTGAACCATCAGCTGGAGTTACAGGGACCCACTTCTGCTGCATTTTATTAGCGTCACTGTCCTGGAGCCCTTAGAGGAGCCTTTCCACAATGGTTCTTGGCTATAACGCAAAGGAAGCAAACTGTTCTAGATCCTTAACTAGAGCATCAGTTTCCTTTGTCAAGCTGGGCGCTGAATTGCTAAGGACACGGACCAGAACCTTTACTTCCTTTATATCTCTTTCAATGATACGTGTAGGCCCAGAATATGTGCTCATCAATACTTCCTGATGAACTACTCAAGCCATGCGCTCTCTCGGTGCCTTAAACGCCACCTGTATCTGTTCTGTCCCTCACAGAGCCTTTTGCTCGGCAGCATTCCCGAGGCACAGCTTGAAATGCCACTCTCCTCTTCAAAAGCTGTTATCACACCCTTCCTCTGTACTTACCACAGAGGTAGTTCTATGCCAGGGGAACCCCATGAGGGGAGGATGACACCTTTCCCTTCTCTAGCTCAAGGCTTGGCATGCAGTGAAGCTTGAAAAAAGTGTGTTGAATAAATAAATGAATGAATGAGCCAAGAGGAACCATCAAAGCTTCTAGGACGAGAACAAATGCTACCCTTTTAGTCAGTTACTGGACCTTCCTAAAACTCAGTTTCCTCATTGTAAAATGGGGAAATGGGGATAATAATATGGACTCCTAGGCTTGTTTTGAGGTTCACATGAAACAATCAGCAGGAGCAGGTAAAGAGCACAAAGAAGTTCCTGGCGCTCCCTAAAGTCCACAAATAAAACTTCCCATCTCCTCCAAGCTTTCCTGGTACATGCATGACATGCAGTGGGTATTTGCTGGATGAGCAAAAGGAGGTGTAGTGGTTTGGCAGTTGGATGTAATTATGAATTCCAAAAAATAGATATTGGATTACGCTTGTAAACTGGTCTGTTAATCTGGGCATGATTAAGTTATGATTAGGGCGTTGACTGGGCCACGTCAGTAGGGCGTTCAGCCCCACCCCTTGATGGGTGGGGGAATCAAATATAAAAGGCAAGGCAATGGACAGAGGGAGCAGTTCTGATGTTGGAGTTTTGATGCTGGAGCCTGGGGAGGTGAGTAGATGGAGGAGCTTGGTCGTGAGGAAGGAGAGAAGGCCCCAGGATAGAGACGAGCCGTTCACCTGACAGTTCACAGCTGGCCTTGTGGAGAGACGCACAGCCTAGAGAGCCTCATAGTCTACAGCTGACCTTGTGGAGGAAACAGAGGAGCTGAGCCTGGAGAGAAATGGAGCCCCGGGAAGAGAGGAACCCAAGAAGCCTGAACCCTGGGAAACGTCGGCAGCCATCTTGCTTCAACACGTGGCAATGGAATTTGATGAGGGAAGAAACTTATGCTTTATGGCCTGGTAGCTGTGGACTTCTACCCCAAATAAATACCCTTTATAAAGACCAATCACCTTCTGGTATTTTGCATCAGCACCCCTTTCGCTGACTAATACAGGAGGTGAAGCACATTCTATCTTGTGTTACACTTATTTGTATATATTATCTCCCTTTTGAATTATAAGCTTCTTGAGAACAAAGACTATCTGGATTTTGTTCCACTCTCTAGCAGTTCTTAAGTTAGGTGGACAATACATGTTTGTTGAATTAAAATGTACATGGACTCGTGTTATTTAAAATAGAGTCAACTTGGAGGAGCTGTCCTTTGACACACTGGAGATTCTTGTGATAGCTGTGGAGCTGGATGGAAAAATCCTTCTGCCCTTCTGCCATGATCTTGGTGAATATTATTTTGCTGGGAATGCTATTGCAGCAGACTCGATTGGGGCCCCGGAGATCCAGTGGGGCCACATTTTCTGGGCCTCATCAGTGTTTCATCTGCCTGTCTGACTGCCGTTGCATCTCTTGGCCTGGGAACGGTCACTTCCTAGGCGCATCCTCAAGCAAGGCCTGGCGGGAGCTGGAGTGTGAAAGCCTCCAGCCCTCACCCTGTGCTTGGGAAGCTCGCAGAGCTGGGCTCTACACTACCCTAGCCTTCGCCAAGGGCTGAGCTCAAGTTACTCACAGGGTTGAGCAACACAGCCTTTGCTGGCTGCCTCTTCAATCTCATTTCCTCCTGCCCTCCAGTGCTTCCTGGGATGCCTCTTAAATAAGCATTTGTAAGTGCACTCTCGTCTCAGAGCGTGGAGGAGTCCCGACAAAGACAAGCAGGGACGGCACCATGAAGAGCTTTGGCAAATCTTCTGTGTGTGAGGTAGAGCGTTAGGGGTGGCCAGTTGCTACCCCTCTGCCATGAACAGCCTGCGTTCACAGTGATTTGGGTTAACACAGAGCTCCCAGGGCCTCCACAGGGCATTAGCGAAAGCACTGGTCGCTCTCAGCTTTACTGTGAAATGCTAAGGTAGACTGCCTGTGCCTCACGTTACCTGGCTTCCCCGTGGCCAGGGCTCCTTTTTAATGTGTTGATTCTCTCTGCATTCAGCTCAATCCCTCCACCCCAACCCGCATTTATTTGATATAAAATCAATTATTAACAAACCTAGACCCTGCATAATGTCAATGCTGGGGGCCAAATGCCTTGGCTTTGGCCCTCTCCCCGCATAGTGCAACCTGCCAGGCTGGTCCTTTAACTGAACCATGGCTCCACCCAACAGCTGCTGGGAAGGGTCTGCTACTGTCAGTGCTATGTGCTTCTGGAAAAGGCTGCTTTGTCCAAATAGCTCTCACACGGAATGGCAGGGCATCTCCGGAAGGCCTAATCTGAGACGAGAAAGGAGTTTTCACAGACCCGTGGACTGAGATTCCCTCCTCCCCGCCCCTTCCTTGGGACTGGCATTCGCTTTTGCCTTTTACTATTTATAGTTTTCCCGGCTGGATATTTTCTGAACAAAAGCCATTTCAGCTTTGGCTGGGCACGGCTGTGACTTTCTGGCTGGAGCTGTGATGCCAAGTCCGAGCTGGGGCCAGGGAAGGCTGGAGGAGGGAGAGGACAGGACTCCTGGACGAAGCATGTGCCCATCGTCAGGCACAGTCCCCGCCTCCTGGGGACAGAGTGACACAAACAGGGGAAGGAAAATGATAGAAGGTACCAAACCCACCAGTGAACACACCAGAAAACTGCATGGACCCATAATGGCTATTTTGAAAAATCACTTAAAAAAAAAAAATTCTTAGCCAATCTCAAATACTTGAGTGACTTCTATGAACACAGGAAACAGAGTTAAGAGCTTGGCATGTACTCACAGGTGACAGTGCTGTTCTTCTGTCATCTTCCACAGAGGTTAGAAAGTAAATCCATGGAATTTAAATGGGACTTTCATCGCTACCATCCTAGAATGGCTTTCTCAGTGCAGTCACTTAATGAAGGCATGAGAAGTGCTACATCATATAGTATTTATCGGTCTTTGCCTTTCGTGAAGAAAATCTATTTCATTTGCGTGCACCTCACTCACTTTGGTTCTTTTAATTGTGAGATAAATCTTTGAAGCAGTCGATAGTTCCTCCAGATGAATGGTTTTCAAACTGAGCATCCTGATGTGGCAGCAGAGGTTGTGGACGGAGTGTGGAGGGGGCCAGGGGCGAGGGGCCACCGCCAGCTACACACCAGGCTCCCCTCTGTTCAACGAAAGCAGTGCTTGTCTAGATACTGGCCTTTCTGGTGAGATGTTGTTCAAAGAAACAAATGAATAAAGGATGCTATGTCAAGGCCAAGTTTAGAAGCCGCTGTTATAGAGGCCAGCTACCAGCTTCTGAATAGCCAGCTTTGTACCTCTTCCTAAGCAAGGCCTAATGGAGGCCCAAGTGGGAGTGTGGGAAGGACTGTGGGGGGCACAGAAAATGTGGCCCTGGGCCCACTGCCTCTCCTCCTGTCAGCTGCCCCTTCTATGACAGGAGAGTTTGGGCCAAATGGCTAAGTTCCCTTTAGACAGGAAATTGCATGATTTGAGGCCACCGGCCAGGACTTCATGAGTGGTCACAACCAAGACGGTTATGTGAGAGGGTGGAAGGAATGGGCCATGGGCACAGCCCCTTCCATTTTTCTCTTTCAATGCTCAGTTGCTCCATCTTGTAGCCATCCTCCAGTTTTGATTCTGTCAGGGCTATCTATAGAAAAGTGCCATCATAGTTTCTTCTTCCAAAGCAGGTTCTGAGACCAGGTGACACCAGGAAGCCCCAGCAGAGGAGGAGGCGATGAGAAGGAGTGCATTTTCAAGGTCAGAGCTGTGAGCAACCGGGGCTGTCCCACCGTGGAAGTCTAGGAGATGGTGAAGAACACATCAGAGTTGTCCCAGGCAAGCGGCAAAGAGGAGGAGGTATTTGTTCCACAGCTACTCCTGGGGCCATGAAGTCTCCGGCACTTGTAGCCTGGCTGTGGCAGGAGGACCAATAGACCCGAAGAGGTGAGGTGCTTGCATCACCTGTGTTTTACAGCTGGGGACTTGGGGGGCTCAAACGAGTGAAAGGCACTTCCTGGGGTTAACTGGCTTAACCACAACACTGGTGACCTTTTCCTTAAATGATGGCATGTTTGATCTCTCAAGGATGAATAAGAGAGATAATAATAACAATAATGATCATTACTTCTAGAACTTCTCCTAGTAAAGAGAAATGGTACTGGGGAAATATGATTTTTAAAAGTCTACCAGGACAAGTAAGTGATAGTGAAGTAAATAGTAACATTTAAGTATAAATTCTTACATTTTGAATTATAACTATAATTCAATTTCAATACAAACATAAGGTTAATTAAAGAATGAGGCAGAGATGAACATTGGTATACAGACACGACATGACCAATGTTTTTATGCTTTATTATCAAATGACTCCAACTTATTCTTAGTTGAAATAACTTGGGCCATCATATTTGCCAAATGATAGTAACATTCAGGAATGCTTCTGTCCGAGGCAGAAAATTCTGTCTGAATTTTACTCCCAAATAAATGGTTCATAATAATTTAGTATAAATGCCAATTTTCACTTTTCATTAACTCAGATCAACAGAGTCTAGTGAGCAACAATTAATAGGTGTGATCTCATTAACTAGGACATCTTATTTAATTCTCAAAGCCATTTGCCATAGGGATTGTTTTAAAGATGAGAAAACCCGGGCGTAGGGCTGGTGGAAGAGGTTAAATGGCTTCTGAAGGTAAGGTGAACAGTGAATTGCTGATTGCTAACACAGCTTAGCAACACAGCTGTATCTGCCCAGTGTGCATTCCCACTTCAAGGAAGCACACTGCAGGTGAATTTTGGGGAACCACCTCTCCCACCACCAGACCATGTGGTTTAGGTAACTTCCACAGGCTGTAGGGAAAGTCATGTGTCCTAAGTCTGTCCAATCATTATATTCCATCCTCCAGACCACTGAGATTCTAGTTCTGGAGTGAATTTGGAGACCTGAGCCAGGCTGAGGATTCTGGGAATTTTGATGGACCATGAGTGAAAAGAATTTCTGTACATGGGCATTGATGAGTTGGTAGGTCTGGAGCTGCTGGTGGCTGTCATGTCCCTTCAGGAGAGTTTGACCAAGAGTTAGAGACAGTATAGAGGAAATGATGAGAGAGGAAGAAAGACCATTCCTGCTGATATCACTTCAGTCCCTGGATGTAGCCATGCCTGAAGCCATCACACCCTGGCCTTTTGCGGTTATGTCAGTAAATTCCTTTCTGTACTTCGGTTTGAGTTAAGTTTCTGTCATTTTTCAACTGAACGATACCTGACTGATACTACAGGCTGCAAAATTCTCTTTCTACCACACACTGGTGTTTCTTGGTGTTGACAATAATGACACAATATAGTTGAAATTTATCAGTATTTTAAATAAAACAATATTGAAAATAGAATAGAATTATTTCTATTGATCTAATCCTTATTACTTTAGGCCTATTTGAGGAAAAATATGTTTGTTATACCCAAGCCTCTATTGCTTTGCTTAAACTCAAATTGCTTTGCCATTATTAATTTTGAGTTCACTTACAACTATTAAACTATTATCTCAGTGAATTAACCACATACTTACAAGGAGTTATATAGCTTCACATTATGATTTAATTGCAACACTTACAGTGGGGAAGCTTTTGTATACCACACCTTATAAAGAAATTAAGAAGAACTGTTGAAAACAAAAAGGTAATGTAGCTTGAAATGTTGGCTGATATTATATCTGCTATGTTAATTCACATATTTAACAAATACTCATGAGCACTTGCTCTTTCAGAGAAGACAAGAATGAACACACGCAGTGGTTTCCTTTCGGTCTGGTAGTTTAAGTGAAATTTGGCCTTCAGTGACAGATGTATTAGATAAGTCGTAGAGTCTGTCATTCTGTTTCTGGTCCCAATAATATAATCATTTTATTTTTCATGGTAATTTTACTCACCGCTTTCTCCTGAAGGGTTTACGTGATAGAAATAATGATTCAGGAAAGAGTAGTCTTCAAATATGACATTCGTGAGCCTTTCGTTTGGAAGCGGCAGGGGTCAGTGTGTACTGCTGTGTTACACATTTCCATGTCTACAGTGCCAACAACATGGCAAGGCAGGCACCTTCGCTGACCTCCACTGTGTGCTTTTTAAACTCCGCAACTCAAAGACACGCCCTTGAGCATAGTACCCTCTGTGGAACCCAAACACGTGAACACGGCCTGAGACACAGCAGCCCTCTCGGTGCTTACAGCCAACGTGCACGTCTCTGGAAACAGAAATTCCAGCACGGAAATGTGGCCAACATGCTAGTTACAGCAGCGTCCACAAACATTAAAGATGGCGGTCTCTTCTGGATTTCCATTCCGCACCTGGATGCGCCGTATTTTTCATCAGCTAACTTATTTAGCATTTAGCCTTTTGGTCACATTGAAAACGTTTAATTTTAGGCTTTATGTAAAAATATACAAATGAATATAAACATTAAATGTTAGCACAGGCTAGCTCTTTGTGTAGTATTTGTTTGTTAATATCTAATTTAAAAAGTAAATGTCTTGATATAAAAGCCCCACCCCAGTCACGATGGCAGTATGAGATGCTTCAGGGTGCTGTCTCCTCAAGAAGCTCTGAACAATCAGCAAGAATTGGCAGAAACAAAAAGGCTCCAGGAAACAGTGAAAGGACTGCAGTAGCAGGATGAGCGCCGAATCAAGAGAAAGGCTGTTTAAAAGCGGTGGGATCTCCTGGTACATTGGCTGGCCCCTCCCCAGCCTTCACCAGCTTGGCATGGAGCCAGTATGGGTGTCCGGGGCAGACCCCCTGTCCCGGGTCCAGCAGGAGGAGAAGAACTGCCATGCACATACTGGGAGCATGTATGACCGGCCCAGCCTGTCTGGTGATAGCCTGAGCGGCCCGTGCTGCCTGTAGAAGGCAGTTCACAGAGCTCTCCTATGGAGCACGGGGGAGAGCGGTCAAGTTGTACTTGGGATGGCCCTATTCAAGGGATGGTTGGCTATAGGATCTAACGGGGAGAGAAAATGCTCAAAGGAGCATTCTTGGGACATAAGAAAAAGTGGAATATAGACTGTGAGCTTTATATCAATGCTGAATTTCTTGAACTTGATAACTGCACTTAGGGTGGTTGCAGAAGCTAAGATCCTTGCTCCTAGGAAACGTACCTAGCCGTCATGCGTGTTTAAGCAGAATGATGAACACAATCTACACTTAGGCGTTCAGAAAATGGGTTGATAAATAGAGGTTACTTGTAGTCACCTTATAAGTAAGGAAGGAACAAAATAAGGAGCTCCTGAAAAAATCCTCAAGTTAAAGATCAAGTGTTATGAACTGCAAAACCGAATTACAATTAATTTTCATTTTTGGAAAAAAATATCGTAAATTGTTAAGGTCTAAAACCAGCAATTTCTCAGTCCTACAAATAAAGATTTCAAAACCCTCACTCTTTTGACTATGAAATAACAAGTAACACAATAAAACAATCTTCTCTAGTTTTCTTTCTTTACATAGAGCAAAAGCGGTCAACAAAATGACTTGGTGCAAAGTATTTCAATTTCAATACTTTTTGTTTTTTACTGGAATTGTTGGATTAAGAAATGAATGTTGTTTCATTTCACTGATTTCACCGACTTTCCTCAGCTGTTACTAAAAGGCTAATGGAAATTGCAAGAGATCGTCCTAGAGCAGCTGAAGAAATAAAAATAAAATAAGCCTCCTGAAGAAAAAAAAAAAAAAAAAGAAATGAATGCTGCGATTGAAAATAAGGCTTACTTTAAGTAGCTAATGGCAAACTCTCCAAGACTTAGAGAAATGCTCATCTTGGCCCTCCATCCAAGTGTAGCTGCCTCTCCACAGGCCTCCTCAGGCTTAGCTCGTGAGCTGTTCACAAGATCTTTGTCCAAATATGTGAAAGTGCTCAAGAAATGTCTGCGGGATGAGCGAGTGAATGAATAAAAGGCTGATATCCCCCTTCCTGGGGAAGTCTCCAGGTCCACCCTGTTGAAGTCTATTCAGCCCAAATGCTACCCCTTCCACGGACCTCCCTGCGTGAGGAGCTCTCTCTTCCTTCGCTCTCACTGCGCCTTCTCTGCACTGTGCCTCTTACAATTTTGCTACTCAGAGTGTGGTCCATGGGCCAGCATCATCAGTGTCCCTTAGAAGCATGTCAAAATGCAGAATCTTGGGCCTCGGCCCAGACCTACTAAATCAGAATTTGCATTTTAACAAGATCCCAGTGGGGTCTGGGCACATAGTAAAGTTTGAGAAGCCCTGTCTATGGAACTTACCACAGAGTGGCACTGAGTTATTTACATTTTTTAACAAGCATAATCCTGTAGGTGGCATGGGTCTTTGTGTCTGTCACAGCCCACAGTCTCCATCTCTCACTAAAGATTTAGTGAATGCAAAAGGCACGCATAAAGAAAAACAGGAGGTTTGCTGTTAAGTTTGTGTTTGCAGGGCTAGAACACCAGGGATTGTTTTATTTCTTGCCTGCGTTAAATATCTAGCTGCTTTACATAATAAGTTATATTATTTATCGAGAGCCTATTGTGTGCTGATCTAATCACTTAGCACACACAGTGTCACTTTGTCATTTAGATAAGGCAGGTATCATGAGCTTCTTTTTGGGTACCTGCCTTAGAGTTGAAGTGATTCTACTAAGATGTGTTGCAATGTGGCTACTTTCTTCCCCTTGACTGAAGACTTGGATTTCTCCCACATGGCGTTTGGAGGAGAAAGGGCTACAGAGCAGCCACCAGATCTGCTCAGCCAGCACTGGGTTTGCCTCGGCGACGAGGGGCCGGCCCTCCAGCCACTTTCCAGCTGCTGGGCTATAAAGCCCTCCTCCTGGGAACTGCTGGATGCTCCTTTTGGTGCCAAGTCTAAATTCTTTGGTACACAGACCAGCAGGGGCCATTCTCAGGAAATAATTTGGGGCACAAATACTTTCAATCAGCGATTAGATCCCACCTACATGTCCATTTTGAGTATTTCATCATGTACAGGCCCATCTTCTAGGTGTTGGGGGTAAGTAAAGAAAGTATAAGTTCCAGCAACCCTGTGATCTCATTGAAAAACTAGATGGAAACACCTGAAAACTTAAAACCAACTCACTGCATTTCAGTCTAATGAGGTAAAAGTTGACATTTTTTATTCAGCACATTAAACGTGCCAGATGCGCTTCTGAGTGCTTTGCAGGTATTATCAAATTCAAATTCACAAATCAGTGAGGAGTTCCTCCCTCCTCTAGTTTAGAGATGAATTAATTAAAGCACAGAGAAATTAAGTGCCAAGAGCATAAGTAGTTAGTGGTGGATCCCGGCTTTGAAACCAGGCAGACAGGTTCCAAACTCTGCATGTAACCCCTACCTGTATTGCCACTCTATCTTGCTGAATAGGCAGGCATGGATTTTCTTAATTGATATCACACTGAATTATATAAAAATAATTAAAATTGCCTTTTAAACATATGCCTGAATATTGTGTGCTTGTGAATGTGGAATTCATACCTTCTACACCTGAAAGATAGCACTAAATAATCTTGCAAATGTTAAGAGACATCTTACTTTCCATTAGAATCAAAATTGGTTCTTCTAGGTTAATGCAGTTTTGCAATAACCTGCTGCATTTTCCCCCTTTGTATCCTTTATTCCCACCAAGTCATTGAGTCTGACATGTGGCGGCACCAGACACCAGCTGAAGCTGGGGCCAGCAGCAGGGGTTGAGCAGGGAGGAGGGAAGGACGACCTGTACGCTTTGATGTGCCTCTTGGTTTCACAAACGCCTGTTGTTTACTCTGGGTCCTGGGCTGTTTCTAGAAGTCTCATTGAATTTGTTATCACACTGCATTAACTTTTGTTGTTTTTTTTTTTTGGTAGAGGTGTTGGTTTCAGAAGGGAATTGCCAAGCTATCCCTGCTTAAGAAGTAGAAATCATTATCAGCACAGAGAAGAATTCTGTTTGGGGAAGAAGGCGAATCACCCTAAATTGAGGTGAGGCCCCTTCCCCAAAGTTGCTTAAGAAAGGAGAGGCTTCTCAGGAGGCCTTCGAGAAGAAAGGGCATCATATTTAAATAGGCTCGGGCAGGCAGACCTGGCCGTGCCAAGACAAGCTCTTTGATCAGTTTTTTCCTTTGACTGACCTATCTCTAAGGCAACAATGAAGAATGATGACAACGACAAAAGCAAAGGGCCTGAGCACAGAAATAAAAGAATACAAAAAAAGTTCACCTATAAATCCCCAACAAAGAATACATAGAACAAAATTAATTTTAATATTTTACTCTCATATATAATACATTTGTTTTTATTTAGAGTACCAGTTCCAGAATAAATAGAATATGTTAAAAGATCTTACAATCTACTTTCACTACAACCGTTTTTATTGAGGACTAGAAGCTTGTTAGAGCTAACCATTTCTTCTTAAGAGATGGTTAATTGTGTTATATTTTCCTCACTTGGCATATCCAGGAAATTTCACAATAAAATTACTGATAAACCACAGTTTTCTCAGTGAAGATATTTCTACCCAGATGAGACCAGGTCTTAGGGATGGAGAAACAGCTGAAGATTTTGTTCAGGGACAATGCCACGACATAGAATTGAAAATTTCAGGCCATTAAATATCCATGATCTTTTTTTGCCAATTCATTTCTCCAGAATCAAGCATATATATTTCTGAATAACTTCCAGTAAGCTTAGATCTGTCTCTCTGATATCAGTTTTTGGGCTAATTAGTTTTTCCTACAAAAACTAAATTCTTTTACATAGAATGCCAAATTGCTGATATTCCCCTAGTGGAAAAATTCATCAGCTAATATAGAAGGGAATAAAATAAGGATGTAAAGGACCAAATATTCTCTTTAGTTTTAAAGATTTAGACAAATCTGTGGGCCACTTCACAGAACTTCTAGAAACAAATCCAAAAGGGTATCATTTAAGATATTTAATACTGAATTTCTTGTTTGAGAAAGATGCAGTCATTGGGTAAATTTAAAACAAATCAAATGATTCAACACTGTTTTTTTTAAACAATGTTAGATACATATAATAAAGATCTTACAGACCAAAGTTAAGATAATTTACTGCATACTGAATCATCAGTGATTTAAAACAGTCGACAAAGCAAGCATAAAAATAGAGGAAAACGACCTAAAGTAATCCTTGATGTCAGTAACTTCCTGGGTATGACCCAGTCACAGTTGAAAATTTGAGCTTCCCACGGTGTGGAGCAAAGCATACTGACCTTTTCTGGCGAGGCTATTGTTCGGTTCATACTTCTCGATCAACACTTGGACTTGCTCTTGTTTTAAAGGTGGATAAAGTATTTCATTTAGCCGAGGATCTCGCTGTTTAAGGTTGATAAAATCCATCATCTGATCAACGGTAAGATATGGTTTGCTTTTGGCACCACTGAAAACAATTAGCAACCAAGAAATAAGAATATTTACCATCAAGTCTCATTCATATAGTTTCACTTAATTACAAAGAAATAGAATCCTGCCATGTTACATAAAAGCATGCTATATTGTCTTTAAAACACTATTGTTCCACCATAATTTCTATAATCACCCCTATTAAATCCCAATGCCTCTGAAAATACCAAATGTGGAAGAAAATTCACAGTAGGAAAACACTGCATCCCACATGTAAGGATGCACCATTCTAAACTGAACACAGAGGTAGAGATTGTTTTTTTTTTGCATAGAACACTAAACTTTTGGTTTCTTTTTGATTTAGTCATGAAATTTAATATCCCACTTACTCTGTTAAAGGTGTTATTTATTTCTCATTACTAAAAAATTAATAAATAACCTGTTTGGCCATATTTTTCTTTTAATTAAAATTATGTTTCAGTGAGAGTCTATAACTCTTCAACATAATGTGATTCAAACTTCCTATTTCAAGCTTGTTGACAACCCAATGGCGTGGTCAATGATATAAATATGGCAGATGTTCAATAAATATTTGATAGCAATGAACATCACAAAGTAAAAATATCCAATGCCATTCTCGGCAGCAATGTTTGCCTATCTTCAATATGAAGTAACTTTATTCTGTTTATCAATTTTGGGTAGATTTTCTGCCATCTTGTAGATTTCAGTATATCAAGAAAGTTAATTGCTAGTTCCTACATTTGCCTTGGTATCTTGTTTATGTATTCCTTTTTTCCTTCTTCTTCTGTAATGCCTATGGAAGTTTATCACTTCTAACATAAAAGCAAATAGTTTTTAAACTGGGAGGTTACTTAGTAATCCAAACATCTCATTTCATCAAAGCCGTTCAGAGGTAAAATGACTGTTCTCAGTTCAGAGTTATTTTCTGCTACAGGAGTCAGCCTTCACCAAGTAAAATACATTTCTGTTCTACCATACTCTTCAAACCACCTGAAGAGCCTGAAACACCACCACCCAGCCATAAATCACAGCAAACCTCCACAGAGCAAAAGTGGTGGTTTTACCTCAGGGACAAGCATGCATGATCATCTTGAACAAATCACACAGGACCACTGCTATTATACATGGTTTAGGAAGATGTTCTCACATCTTCCCTTCTGACTGCTCAAAACCCTGCCCGGGCTGCAAAGAAGTGGGCTAAAAGGTACCCTCTTACAATTCAGAAAAGATGTTGTCGATTTCAGGACGAGGGCAAAGGTTATTCAGGAAAACTCTGTACAGTTCTGGAGTGAAATCATCTTGAGGTATTGAATCGTTCTGCAAAGTAAAACAACAGGGTCAGCAAATGGTCTTGCTTCCCCTGTCTACCTCCCTTCCATCCCTCCTGCCCTCCCTTCCCCCTTCCTTCCTTCCTTTTTTCACTTTGCACCTTTTCTTTCTTCTAGGAGGTGAGAGTAAACCTGCAGGACACCCTTTGAAGCCAACCACAGAGTCCATTTGGACATTGGCTTCGGGGGTTCAAAAGCTTTGTTTCCAGTTGGCTTTTCATCTTACTTTAAGTTTAAGAGGTTTTGTCTGCTCAAGTATGTTAAAGCAATTTCCTAAGATTTACTGAGATAAGTTATACCTAGGAGAGGCCCATCTGGCAGATTTTTGAATGTTTATATATTTTTAAAAAGGTAAAGAACCTAGAGACAAAAATGGTCCAAATGAACACATTTTTTCCGGCATTTTCTATAAATGGTATCCCTTCTGGTTTAAGTGATCTGATAAATTGCAGAAGTTTTCATAAATAGGACAGCGCTAGTCCTTATTTCTCACTGATTACTCGTGGTCCTCTTGTTTGGGAAGCAAGTCATTGATGTCAAAAGCCATGCCTATGACTTATTTTTCTGTTTGTTCGGACTGCCATGGAAACCGGAAACATGTATTCAAGCCTTTACTAACAGGAAGGACATTTTTCATGCCATTTTCCTGTTTCAGGTATGTGTTTACATACTTATTTTTATTTTCAAGCCCTTAACCTGAAGAAAACACCCTTCCTTTTGCTGTAGTCATAACTTTTGAGATGTACTTTTATAGAAATATCTAAAAATTTTGTGTGAAGTTGTACACTGCTTGTTTGAAGATAAGAGAACTTAGCTCACCACTTGGTAGAAAATAGCAGTCCCATGTGGAATGAACGAATAATGTAACATTTCCTTTACTTGATCCATTTATAGAGAGGGGGGAAATGTATTCTGCAATTCTATTTTGCAAAATAGAATTTTGAAACAACTGAACAACAAAGAACGATATGTCATTAGGTTTAGCTACTTGGGCACCAACTTTGGAATCACAAGCACAGAGGCCAAATCTAAGAACACTGGGGATTCTCATGGCTTGTTTTAGAGGTGTTTTGCCTCTCATAAATTGGGACAAGTACAACCTGTAAACAGGTCTCCAGAATTCCATTTTCTTTTGGTTTCCCAAAAGAAAGAAATCCTTTTGGCTACAGGATGTGCATCTCTCTGAGTTCACCACCCACATCTCTTTAGTTTTGTAGATGATCAGAAATGACCCTCTGTAACCCACTGTGAGGCCTGGAGACACAGGGAAAAGGAGTTAAAATTCAAGTAAATGGTCAATGGCTCCGTCAGCCAACTCAAGTGCATCTGCCTTCAGTGGATTTTGTGAATCCAAATAGGTTCCCCCATTCTCCCTAAGAAATAGAGCTTCCTCTCTCCACCTCACTCAGCACACAGGTAGATAGATTTTATCTAAGATATCAATACATTTCTTTATTCTCTTAATGACTTCTTTTTTCTTCTTTCTGTTCTTCTTCTGGAAAGTCTTTCCTTCCCCCTAGACTGGGTTTTTACTCAAGGATCCCATCACACCTCATTTGTCTCATTTCAACCCTCACTTCGCCTTATTGTGCTCACAGCTGAATCATTCTCTGGATTCCTTGCGAACCTGCAGATCCACATAAGCTAGGACTTGTGTGTTGCACATTAACTGCTCTCTCTCCTGCGTGTGACATCTAGTAGGTGTTCAGTAAATATGGATTAAACTCATCAATGTAATTTTTTAAAAAGACTTATTTATTTATAACCCCCCCACACCATTGTTTTGCACTCACTGTCTGCTCTCTGTGTGTTCTTCTGTGTCTGCTTGTCTTCTCTTTAGGTGGCACTGGGAACCGATCCCGGGACCTTCTGGGGTGGAGAGAGGCTGCTCAGTCTCTTGCGCCACCTCAGCTCCCTGGTCTGCTATGTTTCTTATTGCCTCTTCTGTGTCTCTTTTTGTTGTTGTTGTTGCATCATCTTGCTGCACCAGCACTCCGCATGGGCCAGCACGCCGCACGGGCCAGCATGCTGCGTGGGCCAGCTCGCCACACGGGCCAGCTTGCTTTTCACCAGGCCCTGGATCTCCTATACGGTAGATGGGAGCCCAATTGCTTGAGCCACATCCACTTCCCACATCATCATCATCAATGTAATTTTGAGGAAGGTAGAAGCTGATAGTGAAGACATGTGCTGAATGTTTCCCATGGAATATTGATTTTGACTCATCATTTACATAAGATTTCAGATGCATAATTTCATAGAACAAAAAGTACAACTAAAAACCTAATCATTGTTTGTTTGTCAGTTGTGAATTAGGACTTTCAATTAAAGGGGGCAGATTTAGGAGATAATCTGAAATAAATGCAATATTATTCTCATTGCTAGTTGAATGTTAGCACATATGACAAGGAAAACATTTCAATACAGCTGATTTTTTTTGTCTCATTTTTTCTTGCCCACCTTGACTGGTGACTTCCCAAGTTTCTTGAATATAGGCACATTTAGACACACATCATGACTGAGAACACACACGTACACACACACGCACACATACAGAATCACAGAGGGAATAAGAGTTAATTAAAATGTTAAGTTTTAAAAAGCAAGTCCTGATTCAAGCAAACTTAAAACAATTATAAGATAATTAGGGAAATTTGAACATTGAGTGAATATTTCTAAGAATGCCTGTTAATTATTGTGGCTATAATAAAGGATTGTATGTATGTTTTAAAATAAAGAGTCCTAATCTTTTAGAGACACTACAATCATATTTATGAATGAAATGATGTGGTATCTGGAATTTGCTTCACAATAGTCAGGGAGTGGTAATGAGTAGGGGTATGGATGAAATAATATTGGCCATTAATTGATGATTGTTGACACTTTGTAGTGAACAAGTGGTTTTACTATTCTCGCTATTATTCTATGTGCTCGAAATTTTCCATAATAAGTTAAATAAAATGTCCCCAAACCTACATACAACATGATGCCAAATTAAAAATAATAAGAAAAATAAAATTTAAAAAATATATACAAAAAATTCAGAAGGTTAATAAGAATTAATATGTATTGAGCACTGTTCGCCAGACTTTTACAGATAGAACGTGATCATGCTGGAAGTTAATGAAACTTGCCTAAAGACCTCAGTTAGTAAGTGCAGGTGGGATGTGGTGGGGCTAATTTTTGAATCTAGGCCATTTGTTTCCATAAGTCAATGAATTAAATATTCACATCAGCTTTTGGATGGTAGTTTTTATATTCTTCTTCTTACATTTCTATATTTTAAAACATCTATAATGAACAGGTTTTACTTTAACAATTAGAAAAATGTTATTTTAAAAATATATTAATTTATTGAAGGAGACTACTGAATAGACTCCATGTACAAATGTTTATCTTGACAAATCGATGGATTATATCCCAGTAAATTCATATTGATGGTTTATTTCCCAGTAAATTCAGGAAGTCAATCTTTTCTCAATATTTTGATATAAATTATTAAATTATTTATACACATAAAATTGAATTATCCATAGACTACATAAAATAATTAAAATGCAAACCACTCATAATGAACTGAATCCTTAATGTGGTATTAAAATGGAATTTGAATATTAGTGATTTTAAGAATCACAACTACAAAAATGTTGAAGCTTCTGATTTATATTCAGATATAAGGCAGAGAAGAAAGGCTACATGCTCTAGTTGTCCAGGGTGAAGATATTCTTTTAACAATTTTATTTTAGTAATCTTTATAGTATTGTTTATTAAAAATTTATAGAATTCTTTATATCCAAAATAATTATTGTTTCCTTTATAGTTCAGGAATATCTATCAACTAAGGTAAAATTTTTTTTTTTTTTTAAAGATTTATTTTATTTTATTTATCCCCCCCTTGCTGCTTGTGCTGCTGTGTCCATTCGCCGCGCGTCCTCTCCGTGTCCGCCCATCTCCCCCTCGCTGTGAGGTCTTGCCGCATCAGCCCACGGCGCCACGCGAGCCGGCCTGCCCTCACAAGGAGGCTCCGGGAAGTGAACCCGGGGCC